>OZ026624.1:34474049-34746549 GCA_964020975.1 Hermodice carunculata
TGCAATTGAAGTTTTTTACATTTGTATTCTCTTTTTCACCACAGGACTCAGACTTGCGTAGCGCGTTGTTGTTGGAGCAAGCAGCCCACTGTTTCATAAACATGAAGCAACCAATGGTGCGAAAGTATGCCTTCCACATGATACTAGCAGGTCACAGATTCAGTAAAGCCGGGCAGGTAAGTTCCAGCAGTCGTGGCAGTGCTCTGAGTACATCATCTCTCTGAATCTAGCTCAGTTGAAATACTTTCTTTTTCATATGAAAGAACATAGTAAGTGTAAGTAACCTGAGGCATGATATCAAAATAGGTCTCACCTACAATTCTCATTAAAGCTATTTTACATGAGTGAGAAATATAAGTAAAAACTGTTAAGTAGGCATTGTAATTAGGATAAGTTCAGATGATTTTAGAGGATAGGGCTGAATTAGCGCTGAAAAAAATCATTCATATTAGGACATGGATTTAACCCTTTCCTGGTCATAATCAGACTGAGTCCGTAGCTTTTCTCAGCGTAGACTGGGCACATTGCTGCCAACCCTTGCCAAGGAAAACATGACCTGGGGTATACATTCATAAAAGGTCTTATCTAAATTCTCAGCTAAAATGGCTTTTATTAACATTAAATTCAAGCTAAAATATTAAAGCTGAGAAAAGTTTATTTCTGGACATTTTTGGGCAATGTGAGCAGCAAAGGTTAATTAAAGGGTCCTGTCACATTGACCAAGCAAGAATTTTATTAAGTACTTGCATCTGTATTAGCCTCTAGAACAGGAAACACAAGGAAGAAATTATGTCTTTCCATATCCAACTAGTAGAAATCCATATTCCTCTAGTAGAGACTTTGAACAATGTAAAATGTATTCTTATGTGCTTCAATAGTGCACATTGATATTTACTTCAAAAATATATTAATAAAATCTGCTTATCTGTGAATATTTTCCCTTTTATATGTCATTATTTAATATATCATTATAAAACAGTTATAATTAATTAAGAAGGGAAAAAACACCCTCATGAAGATATTGCTCCCCAGGAAAGGCTGAGTTCATGCTGGGCGGAATGCATTGTGGTCCACCCGCCATGAACTGTTTCCTCTATGTGGTTACTTTTATTATTTATCTGGAGTAGATTGTGAATAATGTGAAGAATCATTTCAAAAAAATTTTATGGTGACTGTTTGGTTTCTTTACACATTCTTAAACAAGTTGAAACTCTTCATTTGTGTGTGTCTGTCTGTCTGTGGACAGGTTTGATGTAAATTATTTCACTGTTCTTGTAATACCTATATATTGTGTTATACAAAGTTTAATCTTTTTTGATGCAGGTACCTTCCTGTTTCTTAAAGAATAATTGCAACAATTTTCTGGTTTGAGTCAGTGACTTAAAAAAGAAAAGTTACTGGAAAAAGTGCCATGAAACTTACAAGTGTGCACTTACATGCATGAAAAGATAAATACTACAACAGTTGTTTTCTTCTGTCTGATAAGGCTGATTGTTGATATTTGTAGAGGAAACATGCACTAAGGTCATACTTGCAAGCACTTCAAGTATACAAAAGTAAGGACTGGTCCCTGGCTGAGGTAAGTGAAGACAAGCTGACCCATTCACAGGAGTCAGTCTGACATTTTCTGAAAATAGAGCCATTGTGTATGGCCCAAGCTGAGTCTGCATGCATACACATTTAAAGACTGTAGTGTCAGTGAGTTATCCCATTCCAAAGGAAAGAAGCTGATAACAGTACACATTTATTGTCAGTATTTTTCTGTTTAAAAAAAAAAAAGTTTTCAATTTGCTCATGCAGACCTATAAATTGTAACTTCCACAAGTACAACATGAAAATATCGAATATTATGAGTAATTGTCACTTGACATATGCCATACAGTGGTCCCCCCCCCCAAATGCAGCTAAAAAGTGGCCTTATAAGAGGGTGGCCTCTCTTGAGGGGGAGAATATAATGGAAATACCATACTTTGCGCACAAGAATGCTGGCCTTTCAAGAGGGATGGCCACTGGTGAGAGGGGCCTGATAAGAGGGGGGGGCCCTTGTAACCCCCCACCCCAAGCCTAAAAGATGGGAATAAAGAGGGCTCATTGGACTGGTTTGTCTTACAGGATCATATCAACTTCACCATTGGAAGACAGTCATTCAACCTCAAACAGTTAGAGAATGCCACAGCAGCATTTAAGCATCTGCTGACAATAGAGAGCAAGCAGTCGGCACCTCAGCAAAGTGCATTCCTCAGAGAGTACCTCTTTGTATACAAGGTAAGCTGCATACTTTTGTCTGGATGAGAGATATGTATTGTTTACATGTCGAGATCGGACAGGAACCATCTTGCATCATAAAGCTTAAATTTTATAAACCTTGTAATTTTGTTTTCTTTCTTTTGAGAGAATTCATAATATAGTTTTTTTAGTGGTCTGACTGTAGGAACATTACTTTAAAATTTATTTTATGTACAAGGCTGGGATAGTGCTGCAGGTCTTTGGGCCAATTACAGGCATGTCATTCATTCACTTATCAGCAATAATTCACTCTTTTTCTAAAAATGTATGAAAACAAAGAGTTGAGATCTCAATCCAAGAATTCAGAATTTGCTATTATCTTGAAAAATTTAAGTTGTTGGGGGTCAGACCTTGTGCAGATTCACTTACAATAAAATCTCCGTATATGGGCACCTCTCCAAAGTGGGCACATCCTTACATTGGGCACTTTTCTTGGGTCCCGTTTCATTTTTCCTATTGACTACATTATAAAGCCACCTCTCTAAAATGGGCACCTCCCTAATCTGGGCATTGGGTACCCTAAACATGTACAAATATGTTAAAGTGGGCACTGTTATTTTGTTCAATGAATATTTCACTATGTAAAAGTGTTATTTTTTGCATCAGGACTTGCCACCATTAAATTTTAATTCTCTAAGTGTCATTTTTCTATCAGTGCTCACCACCAAATGTAATTTTCCTATCATAACAAAGTACAGTACATGTATAGGCCAGCATCAACAAAGCATCATAGCATAACAGTTGTTTTAGTCCACATTGACTTTTGACAGCTTTGTGGATTAACCATAGCAGATTAAGGTATCAAAGTGGAGAGAACAATTGACTGTACTGGAAAGGAAGTTGGTGTGGATGAGTGTCAGCTCAGTGATTTGTTTAATCTTCCAGTGTGATACTTTGATGTGCCTGCTGGTAAACATTGAGCCGGGACCTGTTCTGGACTTTATTTATCTACATAGTACACATACTTGATATTTGATTGATTTTTTTTTCAAGAAATGAAAGCAAAATGTTGAAAAAAATGCTTTTCTCATTTACTTTCATGTGGGATTGAGATACATGTATATATAAGTATACATGTAGGTGTGTATGCATGTATAGCCTCTCCCTTATCTTTGTTGCCCATCCACACAACCCAAAATGGCCACCCCTCTGTAAAGTGGGCACCTCCCTAAAGTGGGCAGTTTGCTCCAGTCCTAAGGGTGCCCACTTTACGGCGGTTTTACTGTATTTTGAAATTTCTGAGTGACATGCCTGCAATTAGCCATAGTGGAACTGAATTGGGATTTGAGTGAAGATATTTACCATCTATTACCCAAATTTTCCAAATAAATTGTGGATATTTTTGGTGTTTGATCATGAAATTTAAACCTCATTAAGTAACACTCACCAACTGATTGAAAAATTTGGCTAAAGAAATGTGACTTTGGCTAAAACATTGTGGTCATTTTAGCCAAATGGGTACACTGCTATTATTCCTGGTGCTGGCCTAGTAAGGTGTGGACTGTGCAGAGACTCAGAGGGCAGACTCTGTATTAATGGTGAAAAAATAGGTATACACATAATTTGCTGGTTTCTGATCCATCTTTGACTTGTACAGTAGAAGTATTGTGCAAGAAGCTCCAATATAGTTAATGTTGAAACTTAAATTCACTATAGTACTGATGACTTGATTCATATGCATGCTATATATTAATACATTGTAGCAACAGTTAAATCAACAGTTAACAGATGGACTGACAGTTGTGCGAGGCTTACCAGAGCTCCCCCTACCAGTCATAAATGTCAACAATACCAAGGTGCTTCTTCGGGGACTCGAACAAGACACAGGAACTAATTCTGGAAATCAGCCAGGTACATTGGAATGAATAAAGATGATAGATAGATAAATGAAGAAAAGAATAAGTGGAAAAAAAGTTTGGAATGGATTTCTGTACTCTGTTCAAGTGTTCAAGTTTTTCCTCACTCACATGGTTGCCAATCAGATGCTGACTGAATCAATATTTTTTAATCATGAATAGTGAACAAGTTGAAAGAGAATTGTTATTGAGACTGTCAGCAGGTGTCCAGTACTATTGAAACTGTTGCTGTCTTTTGTTAAAGAGAAGGGGGCAAACTATATACACATACATAGAGAATCTTACATGGCTGAGAGTGAGTAACCATTTTTCTCTCATGAGGGATCAGTGGTGGTGTGTGATTTTCCCCACCAACAGTGATCATGAGTAAGAGAAAAATGGTAACCCGCTGTCCAGCCATATCAGATTTTATTTATTCTATGTATAATTGGGTATTCATCACAAAAAAAATATGCCCTAGGCCTACTTTCAATACCAACTTGGTGTGCCATGCTAGTTTACATTTGTCATAGGTGTTCCACATCACCTGTGACGTATAATCAAACATCCCTTGCGCACATTTGACTTTGTCTAAATGTTAATACACTGCATCACTGATGCAGGCACATCACAATGTAGTTGTAACAATGTTTAGGTCCTGATCTACAGTGACTTACTACTTTTAAACTTCACTCTAGAAAATAACAATTCACCCTCAAACATAGAGTAAATTGAGTTAGACTGCAGCAACTCCAGTTTTGCTGTGCACATATACTTTAACTCATTCCATATTATGGTCATAGGCCTTGGTCAGTGGTTCTGGCACTGCTTGGCAAGTCATGCTACAGCTGCAGTGTGACTCTCCAGGCAGTGCCAGAACCCCTGACTTAAAGCTATAGGCATGTTGGTACTCGAAGGAAAGCTCTTTTCATGAAGAATTTAAAGATGCAATTGTTGTCTTAAATCTAGTTAAATATATAGAAAAATCAGGGACTGGTATGGAATGAGTTAAATGCTGTGTGCACATACATATTTCTTTGTTCTGCTCAACACAGGACAGAGTGCTTGTATCAACAGAACACAGCAATTTTGTGTTAAAAGGTTTATACATGATCGTATTGACAGTAGAAAGACTTATGAGAAGGATAAGGTCATTGTCCAGTTCTGTTCATTAACAAAATATATCAGACTTGCAAACCTCACATTATAGCACTTTAATTATACTCACTTTTTAATTTGAAGGTTAAGAAATATAGTGTGCCAGTGGAAAGGGATCCCTATTTAGAAGCAAAGTACATGTAGATTATCGACACTGCTTTGTGTATTAAGCAAAGTACATGTAGATTGTCTACACTGCTTTGTGTATTATTTCTCACTGCAAATTTTTCGGAGTAACATTGGAAATTTATTATTTTAATTTTCTGTTTGAGCAGAGGGCATTAGTGCTGGATCTCTGATGTTTGAGGTGGACGAGAAAGCAAGTGTACGATGGCATAAACTTGAGCAGCTACTAGATGAGGGAAGTGGTAGTGGTGGATCTGTTAAGCCCTCTAATAATTGCTTTACCAACTTCACAAACAACATCAACAATCCTATAGCAGTGGTGGAAGGTTGGTTGATGATGAAGTTAAATGTTCATGTTTAAATGGCATATAAGATATTTGTTAATTTTGGATTGTTCTTTATTTAAATATTACAATATGCAAGTGATCCATTGGTTTTGTGCTGGTAGAAAATTGTTTGTCAGTTTACCCTGTGCATATGGTAATGTACTGAAGTCTTTAATATTAAATGATGTTATGTCAGTGGTGCATAAGATGAAAAGTCTAATTGTATCTTTAGTTTTAAAGTTTACCACAAGAAGCCAGTGATTAAGTCTTGGATATTAAGTGATGCCATGTCAGTGGTGCATAAGATGAAAAGTCGAATTGTATCTTTAGTTTTAAAGTTTACCACAAGATGCCAGTGCTTGAGTCTTTAATATTGAATGATGTCATGTCAGTGGTGCATAAGATGGAAAGTCGAATTGTATCTTTAGTTTTAAAGTTTACCACAAGATGCCAGTGCTTGAGTCTTTAATATTGAATGATGTCATGTCAGTGGTGCATAAGATGAAAAGTTGAATTATGTCTTTAGTTTTAAAGTTTATAACAAGAAGCCAGTAAAGTCTTTTAGGTACTCTTCCATTACATGCTTGAAGAAGTGTGTAAAGTAGTACCTGCCATTAGGGACCCCTGTGGTCAGTGCCCAACTGCTGTAAATGACAATTTTTCCCATGCACAGGCATTTTTCTAATGTTAATGCACTTTTTTCACTGTGGGGGGGAGAGGGATGTGGAAATAATGTACGTAGGTAAAGTAAAGATACGGATATTCAGCATGTGGGTGTGAACTCGGTCTTATTATGAAGATTTCTAGTGCACTGGGGGTGCTAAATAAGGGCAATACGGTACTAGTGTGTGAAGAACTGAAGTCTGAGGAGGCTTGATTTATTGGCTACTTCTTTTTTTTTATCAGAGGTTGTAACAGTGGAGGTGGAGCTACAGAACCCACTGAAAATTCCTTTGGTGCTAGCAGATGTACATCTTATCTGGGAGTTTCTGCCGGTCGACTTTCATCAGAAAGAAAACCAGGAAAAGTTACCACAAACTGTCAGTAATGAGTGGTCAGGTGTCAAGGTAATACAGGTTGGGTGGCCTTATCATTGTTTGTATTTGTTAAGAATCAGTGTTTTCTTGTCAGGATTGAAAGAGTGATTTGAGAGATGTTAGTTCAGTTTGCACCACAACTTTGTCATCATGCGCAACTTTCCAGTCACCACTAAAATAACCTAAAGTTTAAATAGCTCTTTTAATATTTATCATATGCACGAATCATGAAGCAGGCTTTACAAGCTAAATGTGCGTTATAAGACTCATTATACATGCAGATCATGCCCGATCTCTGTGTGTGTTTAATACACTGTCTTCTTTTAGCTTCTTATGCCAAAATGACCAGAAATATGCAAAGTTTTTGAATTGTGAAAATCGTATGTGCTGAATACATGTGCACAAAAACTGCTTTTCTGGTGACATTCATCATGATTGTCTTTCAAAAAAAATGAAATTTGACTGCAGTATTCTATGGATGGATGGATACATAGACACACAGACAGACACTTTATTTTCAAAGGCTAACACTGTAAGCATATATGCTTATCTCCCCAGTGGTCCTTTATAAAATATTTACTATTTACAGGTACAATTCAGAATTATAGATAATGTATGGGTACTTTAAACTATGGAACAGTATTTATGGCATTGAACCATGCACAGAAATGTGGTTGAAGTGTCATAAAAATATAGTGTTACAGTGCAAGAGCCAACAGTTGCCCCCTGTGTATTTTCTAATGCTGCATGCTTAGTTTACATTAGTGCTTGAGTGCATTGAGCGAACATGATTTCTGAGTTTTAGAGTCCAGGTTCGTCTTTATAAAAGGTCTGCAAAATGGAAACTCCAAATTTTAAACAACCTGACTGGCTGGAATTAGTTACCACATTTTCATTGAAGAGCATATCTTTTAGTCTTTTATTGTTTAATTAGTTATTTATTTATTTTTACTTTAACTTTTTCACAGAACCAGATAGCTACAGAACTTGTGGCCACACAGATAATTCCAGAGCTGGTATTACCTGGGACACAGTGGCATAAGGTAAGGGAGGAGACTTCAACATTCACATTACATTTTAAAGGGTATTTGTTATGGCTGTGTGACCAGTAGGGATTGCCTGTATGAACCTTTATGTATTACTCCATGTGCTGAATTTTTTTTTGCATAATATTTTTCATTTTGGTATGTTTAACTATTACAGATATAACATTGCTTGCTATTTCATTGATAAAGTATTCTGACATTTTGTGAAACAGTATTTGATCTCATGCTTTCATTACATTATCATAAGTATTCAGAATACAAAATAATTATGTAACTATGTGAGGCATGTCTGCCTCAGTGAGGGAAAAAAGTACATAAGATTTGGCCATTAATGACTAGTAACATACAAAGATAATTTATATTGGGTACCCAAAAGTGGTGTAAATGCTTTCTGAACCTAGATAAAACGGAGTTGATGACACCCCGGGGTGCAGTTTTGTCACTTAAATGGATATACATGTACTACCATGATATATCTCGTATACAAGTCATATTCAAAATGTTTTCTGTTGTTGAAAAAATCATACAAACCTTGAAGCAGACATTCCAAAGTAATCATCCCAGCCAGTTTGTTGTACAGACATACACACACATTCTCTTTGCAGGTACACTTGTCTGTGACTCCACACCAAACCGGAGAACTTCACATAGTAGGCATTGCTTACAACCTAGGTACCAGTTCCAATCAAGCTCAGACTGCCAACATTGTCAACTCAAACCTGTCTAATGTCCCAAGCAAACCCAGTTTCATCAGCAGTATTAGTGTGAGAGGCAAACAGAGATTGGAGATGCAGGGGCCACGCCTTAACACCAACAAAGCAGAAAAAGCAGGAAAAGTGTATGGACCTGATAGGAGACTGGACCTGATAGTGGCCCCAAAGATGCCACTTTTGAAGGTCGGTACTAGGTGCCATTTCATGTTTTATTTCTTTCTAAAGAAGGCATGATGTCTGTTTGCCCAATCAGGTGCTTTGTACACACACCCTTCCAAGTCTGGATCCTCCCTAAACCTGTAAGGTCGACAAGGGTAGCCAGTACAAATTAAGGGTACTGAAGTGGACATAACCTGTACAAATAAAGATACAGAAATGGGAATTATCTTTACATGTAAGGATACAGAAATGGGCATAACCTGTTAAAATAAGAATACAGAAGCGGGCATTATCTGTACAAATGGGGATACAAAACTTGGCATAAACTGCTCAAGGAAAGGTAATGGAAGATTTTACCCCCAATATGCATGTGCAGATATGCTACATTAATTCGATTTGAGAAACCACTCTAGTTAGAGACCACCTGCCTTTCAAGACTGCTTTTGTCAGGTCCCTTGTTTTCCATGTTGTCTGACCTCCGTTGAGAGAGCACCTGCTTCATGTGACCACTTTTGACATTAGGTGGTCTCATACAGGAGGAGCCACTGTGCAGCTAGAGTTGGACAAAAACAACAGGATCATTTTGATTGCATCAGCTTGGTTTATCGTTAATTTCCTTGTAAGATGTTACATGCTGTAAAGACTGAAATAATGTGTGAGAAGAGACTTGTGTAAGATACATTCATGTACATGGATGCAGTGTTAATGGCCATCAAAATGTTGTCGTCCTTGTTGCAGGTGGATTTCCAGGGATTGCCACAGTCACTACTGTGTGGAGAGGTACAGAAGGTCTCTGTGAACTTCTCAAACCAGGGATCTCTGTCAATGTGTAACTTAAAGGTTGCTTCAACCAACCCAGACTTTTTTACATTTGGAACAGGCAAAGTTTTGCCACAGAGTACTAGCCTGTATCAGACAATACCTGTAGACATGGATTCAGAACATTCTGTGATAGATGGCCAAAAAGTAAAGCATGTGGTTTCTGTGCCTTTACCTGGAGGCACGTTAAAGCCTGGGGCTTCCCAGACCTTACCCATGTGGATTAGGGGTCCAGACAGCTATGGTGTTCATGAAATAGACTTCTTGTTTTATTATGAATCTACAGAGGAGAATCCAAAACTGAGGTAGGTAGAAACATAATATTGGCTGGCAATACAAACTAAGGAGCTGGACAAGAGAACATGAAATATTTACCTTTTTTAAAGTTTAAGTTTGTCTTTGCAAAAATTACAAATGTAGCTTTAAGGCTGTGGTACACTTTTACAGCACTTTACACTGGAATATGGCTTTGCACCAAACATTCTTACATACAGTAGACTTCTCATGTGAGATTATACAAAATTTATATTTTAAGGATGCATTTGGATTAAGCTATCAAATGCAATGAAATCTTTGTAACTGTTAAAAAGTATATTTTAATTGCTGAATTAAAAATCTTTAAATTAATTTTACCTGTTTTTGCAGGAAAACAAAAATAGTGTCAATGCCAAAAATGGGAAGCATTATATTCTTATGTGAAAGGAAACAGTGCACTTCTAGCAGCAAAACTGTATTTTAAATTTGGATAAGGGATCTAGTTCAAAATTTATATAATTCTATGATGTGTTCTTTTATTTGACAGTACGAACAAAATCTGATTTTTAGTTTTCGAAATGCAATTTTAGATTTTAGGTGAAATTTAACAATTTTCATTAAAATTTAATAGCATCAATAGCTATACTGAAGTTTTGTATTCAGTACCAGAATTAAACATGATGTTACGTTTTCTGTACTTTTTGGGGGTGTTAGATGGTAATCATAGACAGAAATTAAACATTTATACATGAGAGTCAGAAAGTGTACCTTACCCTTAAACTTATGATTAAAATTAAAAATTAAATGTATCCTACCCTGTGTATATTTTCCACGGTTTTGCTCCAGGACTTTATCATTGCCTATATTATGTGTTAATAGTTTAAATTCCTTTCCTTTTAAAGAAGTAGGGAGGCCACCACATGTCATGGCTGCTTCTGCACATTTTTGAGGAGGCTATGCCAAGGGATTAACTCTGAAAGCAGCTAAAGATTATTTATATGTAATTTGCCATTATGTCATAAACAACAACCATAATTATACCACTTTTATCCATTTCCATTCTTGCATGAAAGATTAGGATTCTGACTGCAAAAGAAACTGTGTGGAGGATGTTAACAGGCATTTTCTTGGCCAGCTAAAACTACAATGTAATTACAATATCATGACACAGCTGGATGAAGGAAAGTGTCTATCTGTATATGGGAGCACAATGGAGAAAACAATGTGCACTGGTATGGATCTTAACCAACTACATTGTGCTTAAATATTCAGGATCCCAGAAATGATGTCTTGGGGTGACTTGAAGGAAGACCCTACCTTAAAACAGAACATTGTAAAAAATGAATTGCAGCATCCATACATGTATGTCAAATTGTTGGCTATGGCGCTGAAACAAAATTGAAAAACAAAAAAATGGGAGTTTTGTACAGTGTGAAAATGTTTTATTTGGATTTCTAAGGTTGTGTAAAAATTAGGATGAACACATTGCAATGAGAATTGTATTCCATTGGTGTGTTTGGAGGGGTAGTTCAGCATGGTTTGGTAATGGGACACTGCTCTACAAAGGTGGAAATGACCTACAAAACCAAGGTAGGATCCTACCTTAACTGTTCTTTTATGTTTTTCAGTCACCGGGTGCTGCGGCACACAGCTTTGGTTTTCTGCATGCATTCCATGTCTCTGAAGGCAGTTGTACAAAGAGGGTCTGGCAACACCTCCAACAGCCAAGAACTGAATTCTGTCCATGTCTCTGTGGAGATTGAGAACATGAATCAGGTAAAATTTGCAGTTTGGATCATCCCTTTTCTAATTCAGCTTTGTACATGTACATAGTGACAGTTTGAGATAAATATGGAACCAGTATTTTCTGAAACAGCTCTTTTGGAAAACACTGTTCGTTTGAATGATCATAGATGTTTATTCTTTCCTTCTTTGCTTTGACAGGTGCAAGACTGTAACATTACAGAGTTCAATATTTTACAAGTATCATGTGCTAGTCCCTGTTGGAAGTTGCATCACCTCAGTACGAAACCACACTCAGGTAGGATGTTTGAAGCTTGCAGTTCTAAGTTATGTCTATATGCTAGAGTCAACTTATCCCCTTTCCCCTTAAACCAGCCAAAAATGGGCTGGTGGTCATCTGCTTCAGTGTTTTCAAGTGATTTCAACAGTAATGAAAAACAGTTTGACTGAGAATTGCAGATGACACCTATCAAAATTACATGACCCAGGTGAACAGCTTTCCTTGGCATGTGTTGTATACTTGGTGCCCAATCTATGCTAAGAAAAGCTGTTGACTGTTAATTCAAGGTGGGAAGGGTTAAACAACCTTTCTTATGCTACAGTGAGTCAACCATGATTGAATTTGCTGCGTGTTTGCCCCATTTTGTAATACGAATTATGTTATATATTATATGTTGAAAAATACATTTTGTATGTGATTATCCTTTATACACAAATCAGGGTCACAGTTCATGGAATAATCAGTTCTGCATCAGAATTTGAAGTGCAGAAAGGACAATTTTTTCCTCAATATTGTGAATTCTATTTAAATCTGCATCATAGAAGTGATTCAAAATGCTTGTCAACTGGGAAATGTAATTCTAATACTGTTTTTTTTTTGTTTTTGTTTTTTGTTTAAGCTTAGTTTTTATTACTCTATGATAGTCATTCTAATAGAATACATAGTACATACATCAATTTTGTTTGAACAGCTATCTGGATTGGATATCAGTCTGAGTTTGTTAAATAAGTTTCAACATTTAAAAGAAACAAATTTTGATGTTCTGATTTTTGATGTCTACTGTGCATAGTTTAACTATCTTGTGTCTGCAATAAGTCATATAATTAGTTTTTTTTCCTTTTACAGATATCAAGATTGGTAGCAGAGAAAATGTGTTGCTTTGTTTCAAAGCAGACAAGCATCAACAAACAAAATCAGGTAGGTTAAAGGCTGGATGAGATATTTTCTACTTAAGCATAGCCCTGGGCTTGTCATTTGTCACAATGTACATGTACTGTATAAATTTAATTTTATTTCTTGCTGCTAACCACTCAAACAATACACGAAGGAAGACATTTTCACTAGATTTAAGGGATGGTTCAACATTGTCATCGTTGTTGAATTATTATGTAGGGTACTTAATTTCATGACCCCCAACCACCAATTTAGTTTTTTAAAAAGGATGATTTTTTAAGAAGTAACATGAAAATATCACAAAATCTGGGTGACGAATGACCATCATTTTGCAATATTTGTAGAAGTGTACAGGCCCATTTATCTAGGTCATATTACAGTGTATATAAAGAAAAACAACAATGTAATGAAAAGGTCAGCCACAGCTCAAAAAGAAATGGTAGGTGGATATTAGCCTTGTTTTGGGGTCTCACTGGTGCCAAATTTAGGTAAATATAATAGTCCCCCTTTCAAGCGTCCACTTGCCTTCTAAGACTGCATTCACCAGGTCCCTAAGTTGAACTTTTCATGTTATTTTACCTCCAATGAGAAAGTACCTGTCATGTGATCACTTTTAGACCTGTCCTAGGAGTGGTCTCTTAAGAGAGGGACTAATGTACTGTTACATGTACTCAGTGCTCACAAAAAATAAAGTTAAACACAGACTGTAGAAAAAGGTTTGAACATACCTTCAATGATCCTAAAAAAATGGATGGATATAGTCCCCCCCCCCCCCCGCCCCTCCCCCCCCCCCCCCCCCCAAAAAAAATAAAATAAATAAAAAAAACCCCAAAAAACTATGTGTATGTGTACTGGTTACATAGAGATGATTTTTTTTTCCAGATGCTGACAAAGAGTCCATCTCCTTCACCAATGTATCATTTGATCAGTATCAGGTAAGAATTGAAGAACATGTCAAGTTTGATGTGTCAGTGGAAAACCAGCATATCTATTATGATGCATCCCAGTGGGGGATGATCAAGGGTTTAGTCCCGTCGTCCACTGCCGTGTATCTTATTTTCCTTATATTTCTGTCCCCGCTTGACCTATTGCCTGCTAATTTTGTACAGATAATCTATGGGTCTGTGAAATTTTTCCCACATGATACTATATAACATTGAGGTCAAAGGTCAAGGTCAAGGTCAAGGTCAAATGCTTCTTGCATTTTTCTGCTGACTTGGCAGTTTTCACATAGTGGCTCATACCTTCCTAATGGTGTATCGTAGGCCCAAGGTTACTGTTAAACATGAAATGGAAAGTACCTAGGGGCTTTCAAGTTGTGTGGTTTGTTTTAAACCTGAGTGACCTTGAAAGGTCAAACTGCACACATTCCTGTTGATTTCTAGGCAAGTCAATGGGGATTGCAATGCTCATTTACATTTTGAACTTTTCTCCAAAATAATTTGCCAGATTCACTTCAAACTTGATGGGGATGTACTTGGGGGAGGCATCTACCAACTGTGTGCAAATGGTCATGCTCCAATGATTTTTATATTGTTATTTTTATTTTTCAATGTTTGCATTCATGTTGATTCCCTCTCATGTAAGTCAGTGGGATCTGCAATGGTAATTCACATTTTGACTTCTTCAAAACCGTAAACCAGATTCACTTGAAACTTTTGGTACAGACACTCCATAGATTTTGGGATTTTTTTCATAGGATTGTAGATGACCTTTAGGTCATAGGTCAAGGTCACAATACCTAGCAAAATAAAATGGTCTCCCCACGACTTCTTCAAATACGTATGATTGAAGTCCCTCAAACTTGGTCATTATTTACCCAGTTGAGACTTTCCTTAAAGGCCCTTTTACAAAACCCCTTTCTCCCACGGGAGAATGACCTTGGCCTGAGACAGAGACACACAGATGCACTGAACCAGCCCTTCATCAAAGTGCTAATTAAACTATGTGGTCAACTGGTGAGGTTGTTCACACCATTTACTGGGTCACAGCCATCCACACACCACATTCAGGCCAGATCAAGGGGCTGGGAATAACAGTAATTGGGACTCTGATACTTCTCCTAGTGAACATTGTAGCCAGATCTTGGATTTAGGATGAAGGGAAAGGCAGTATAAATCTTGAGGACATATTTTGAGTGTTTTTTTTTTTTTTTTAATCTAATAGTAATGATATTTATGAACTCTATCATGCATCCTTGCCTGTCACTTCTAGTTGGTTGTATGTGTTCGTGCGCTTGTCATAATGCCCAGCTTGAGTGATTGCTTTGAAGCTTGTCATGGAGACCTGGGCTTTGATTTTTATCCTCATTTCTTAGTTTGGAATGTGCAGTGGCACAATGTGAAAGTAATGTACATGTGCAAGTATTTTTATTGGCCACTTCAGTCATTAACTTTTGACAGAACATTACTGTGGGCCATGTCTTGCCGGGCTGGTCAAAAAGTGTGGCAAAAATGGTCTAATGCTGTAGAATGTTTGAATTATTTGAAATAAGCATAATACAGACCTTTTGGAATCCAATTACTGGTTCTGGCCACCAGGATCACACGATGATACTTTATGGTACTTCATGAGTGGTATGGTGGGGAGTGGATCATTGTGCAGACACTGTGAATGGGAATATGACACAGTGAAGATACATGTTGAAACTACTGTATTTTAACAATACGCAGAGGTTGGCATGCTTGTGTACAATTGTAATTTGTATGGAGCCAGGCTGTTGTCCAGACACACACAAATTCATATATTTGGAGAGATTACCATCTGCCTGTGTTGGGGACTACTTTCCACAGCTTCCCATACATGTTGAACCACGCAATGCAGGTCAAAGTACATGTAGCATGACTTAACTTGGCAACAAAGGCACACCATAAATAAACATATGAAAGGAGTCGTGCATACGATCATCACGCTAAGGTGGCAAGAGTCAGAAACCAGATTTTCTAATGCTGTGTGTCAGAGTCAAGCTGCCAGAACTTGTGTATTGTGACTGAATACCTTTTTGCATGTCCAAATGGATTGTGCTGGTACCTGGATTAATTTCTTAACTCTTTAAGTGCCAAATTTTGGACTGAGTCAACAGCTTTTTTCGTGATGCATTGGGCGCAGTGTGCCTGAAGTAGATTGACTTTTCGTGATTGGCACTGTAAGAGTTAATATTTCAGCCTTAAAATGACACGTCTGTTGTCTTTCAGATACCAAGTTCTGTGACTCCCTGTTTAGACTTCTACTTACGTAGCATCTCAGTAAAGCCATTTCAGGAGCTACTAGATGAGCCAACAGGGCCGCCACAATTTGGAGGAGCTTCTCGCCAGTCTCAGAAAAAGATTTCATTCCAGGATTTGGATAGAGCAATCCAGGTCAATTTGACACTTATTGTGTTATGGAAGGTAAGCTTTTTAAACCCAAAAGGGTTAAATTTTGTTTTTGAGATTTCCTGTGATTTTTCTGAAAAGATCAGTCATGTCAAAATGTGGAAGTTCCAACTCTAATACAGCTGGAAGAAATAACTGAAAACAGTTCAAGAATAACATAGTGTTCAGTAAACTGTATTGACCTCAGAATCCTGATAGCCAACCATGTGGAGCTATAACTAATTCCGTACTTGATAAGGACATATCTTTGGTATTTATTGGCAGATTTAAGTCAAATAATGTCTACTTTAAGTCTCAATCTGTTGAAGTAAAATATAGGTATCTGCAAGTTTTGATAAATTGATTCATTCAGAAGATAGAAAGCCTCAAATATGAAGAACTTGCCGAGTTTATAAGTTGTATAATTGTTGCAACTACTAGTGTGGAACTTCCTGTTTCTGTCAGTCAAAGTTGGCTTTATATGGCAGAAAGTTTTGCGTGGCATGTTATTTAAGTAGGATAACAGTAAATGCTTTAAAAATGCCCTCAAAGCCAAGTGGTCTATCACATCAGATTATGTTAATATGCCAGATGCAACTGTATGAAAGGAAAGTTGAATATTAGGTTTGTAAACATTCTGTGTCTTGCAGGCATTCCTCGTAGATGAAGCAGGACAAAGTCATACGATCCATGGACAGCATCATGTGACCCTGGAGACTCTCAACTTTCTTGTTCAGTCTCCCCGTGTAGTTAAGGTATGAGAGTGATCATTTACACAGGATTTGCCTGTGCAGTTATATTTTTTGAGTAGTTCGCATTGTGGTTTCATGATATATTAAACTTTTTCCCCTGGGAATAAGAGTGAGTCAAAAGCTTTGCAGGGCAAGAGTTGGAAGCACCCAACACATGTTAACAGAAGCAGTTGACCTGGGTCATGTGGCCTTGATAGGTCTCATCTATAGTTTTCATTATGTCTCCCGGTGGAAGCCGGGGGACATATTGTTTTAGTGCCCGTTTCTTCCGCTTCTTCTTCTCCTTGTTGTTGTTGTTGTTGTTGTTCAGGTTCTTCAACACTTGGTTTCCGTGGGATAAGTCTTGAAGGACCTGACGGAATTTGATGAAACTTGGTAGGATTATGTATCTAGGCAAGATCTAGGTTGTGATTGTATTTGGGTGACATTGACCTAATTTTCAAGGTCACAGGGTCACTTCTGTGAAATTGGTTTCCGTTCGATAAGTCATGAAGAACGTGATGGAATTTGATGAAACTTGGTAGGATTATGTATCTAGGCAAGACCTAGGTTGGGATTGTATTTGGATGACCTTGATCGAATTCTCAAGGTCACAGGGTCACTCATGTGAAATTGGTTTCCGTGCGATAAGTCTTGAAGAACTTGATGGAATTTAATGAAACTTGGTAGGATTATGTATCTAGGCAAGATCTAGGTTGGGATTGTATTTGGATGACCTTCATCGAATTCTCAAGGTCACAGGGTCACTTCTGTGAAATTGGTTTTCTTTCGATAAGTCATGAAGAAAGTGATGGAATTTGATGAAACTTGGTAGGATTATGTATCTAGGCAAGACCTAGTTTGGGATTGTATTTGGATGACATTGATCGAATTCTCAAGGTCACAGGGTCACTTGTGTGAAATTGGTTTCCGTGCGATAAGTCTTGGAAGAACTTGATGGAATTTGATGAAACTTGGCAGGATTATGTATCTAGGCAAGATCTAGGTTGGGATTGTATTTGGATGACCTTGATCGAATTCTCAAGGTCACAGGGTCACTTATGTGAAATTGGTTTCTGTTCGATAAGTCATGAAGAACGTGATGGAATTTGATGTAACTTGGTAGGATTATGTATCAAGGTAAGACCAAGGTTGGGATTGTATTTGGGTGACCTTGACCTAATTTTCAAGGTCACAGGGTCATTTGTGTGAAATTGGTTTCTCTGCAATAAGTCTTGAAGAACTTGATGAAAATTGCTAGAGTAATGTATCTAGGTAAGAGCTAAAATAGGATTTTAATTTTCAAGCAAACTTGGTCATTTGTAATTTGTTATCACCTGTAGCTTATTCAGAGACATAAGTGTTCCACCGGGAGACATTTGGTTTTCTTTTGGAAAATCAGTCTGTTCTAGTTTAAGTTTGGTTTAATAAGTGTTTCAGTTAATCGACACATTGAAGTAGGTAACATTTAATCAGCAGCCAGTTTTGGCCAGTTTGAGGAGGAATGGATTAATAGTATCTGCCATATATTTTCTTTGAATGTTGTGGGCATAAGTAAAGTGGACTTTTATTTTGAAAATTCAGATGATAATTTTTATTGCCATTGAATAAAATGATTCTTTGTTTATTTCATGTATATTATGTTCTGAACGAGCTGGACTCAAACCTGCAACCTGCTGTATGTTGCAATCAAATGCTTTCACTTTTTCTTAAGACCAAGTGGGTTATTGCAATTTGTAGAGCGTACCGTAAGTTTTGCAGCAAATATTTGTCGTGCCCCGCTTGTATTATGGCCCACAGCTCTTCATGACAAATAGGGATGAAAATGTTATTTCAGAAAACTTCAATGCTGAGTTTCCGTGTCATATTTCCTTTGTGTTTAGACACCAGTTGAGCAACCACCATTGAAAATAATGAAAGATGAAGAGCCAGAAGAGATGCCAACACCGCGTCCTGAAGTTGTGTGTCAGATGGTCAAATATCATTTGCGGTATACACAACACGTAGAACACAACTTTAGCAAATTTAGGTAAGGACTAGCAAAATATTTGGGGATCAACAGGGGACATCCTTGTTTTGTGGTCTTGCTAATCACGGTTTTAAATGTCGGCAGAAATAGTCTAAGAGTACATGGTGTAGCAATGAAATTCCTGCTCCTGTTTTCAAATCAAATCTCTGTGCAGTTAGAAAGCCATCTAAGAGTAAATGTTAGATTCACAGGCACTGAAATAAAGAAACAAAATTAAAGCAAAACCAAAAAAAGTAAAACACAAAAATGTGAGGATCTTTTGGGCTTTTTACTTTTGCTTTTTGTGAGCAACTCTTCTTATACAAGGCCAGCTTTAGATTAGTAACGATGAAAACTTTCATGTGAAAATATTTGCTTTTCCCAAAAGTCTGAGAGAAATAAATTTATGCTTCATGTACATGTATATATCGAAGGGAGCCATATAACCCAGTTGAACACAAAAATGTTCCACGTGGCAAAATGACAATATACATGTACTGCTCAATTTTTTAGATTGTGAAACTTGTTCAGACTTCCACTTTGAATATTCTAACACTGTGTTTGATTAATTATTAAGAAAGTTTTTGAAGAGCATTTTCCCATTTTCTGGGCATAAAAAGAGATGGGGTGCTTAAGGGGACATGGACATGGAAAATAGTTCATACGGAAGGTGTACTTTAATTGGAATAAAAGGGTGTTTGAATATTAAAACAAAATTGTTTTGGCACCACTTTAACCCCAGTGACGTGTTTCTGTTGTAGACTGTGTACAGTTCCAGTCACTGTGGAGATGTATAACTGTTCCAGTGCCACTGTACAGGTGTACCTCAGCACCTCAAACAGAACCAGGTGAGAAATGGCCACAATTTAGCGTGCACAAAAGTCTGGGAAACGTCTAGTGTGCACATAAAGCAGTGGTGACGACCTGAGTTGAACACATTGAAATTAAGATACTTTCTGTTTGCAGCACCTCATGGATAGAACTTGTATGAGACCATAACAGCACCACTGTGATACACCTAGTACAAAGGTGTATTCAGAAATTTTCAGAATGAGTGACTTCCACAATAAATATGTAAACTGTGTCCTTGCACTTTGCATATTGTAGATTTTTTACATGTCTTCTGATAAATATGAAGTTGTAATGAAAATTGTGAAATTTTGCAATTGAGAAATATCAATTTATCTGTATTTTGTTGCCTCAGTAATTTACAATCAAGTCACCTTCAATACAGTTTAGCAGCAGAAGGATGATTTGTAGAAATTTTGATCCATGGATATGATAGTTTAATACAGGGGAGATGATTTCCAGAAGTTTGGGTTCATTGAAGTTCAAAGATCAAGATTCAAACTGTTTATGCATGCGCTAAATAATTCAATCATGTTGGGTGTAAGTTTAAAGTGGTAATATTGCCTGACTTATAAATTGGTAAAAGATGTCACTATGTGTGAGAAGTGAAAAGGTAGTGTCTGTCACCTGGTGAAACCCACCTAAAAGGGCACAAGTGCTCTGCACATCTGTGCCTGCATGATGGAATATAGTGTAGGCCTATACAGTTTTATTCCATTGTGCAACTTCCTTTGGTGCCATGGTGCTTGCATGTGTGGGTTTCTCTGGTCACTTTTCTGTTATTTTTTATAGAATTACACAGTGTTGATGAAAGTTTTAAAAATTTTATCCACAGTTCACCAGAAGATAGTTTATTGTGGCAACAGCCCACTGGTTACACTGCATCGTACCATACCTGGCAGTTGGGTAGTTTCTGCTGGAGTCGTCACACGGCAAGTCGACTGTCCCTCGGCCCATGCAGCACTCATACCGTGCACCTTCGGGCATGCTTCAGCCAGGCAGGGGTCTTTAATCTGGCTAACCTAGAGGTGAAGGCCTCGCCATCAGAGTTGATGGGATCGAGTGGTGCACCTTTACAGCCTCCGGTTCTACAGAAACCTGTTTCAGCAGCATTGATTGTTGTAACAAATACCTCAAGCTGAAATCTAGTCAAAGTGGAAGGGCATGTGATATATGTTGTCAGATAGGAAGTGGAGTGTTGGGAATCTTATTTATGTGTGCCTCAGAAAAGAAGTGAAAAGTCACAATAGGGAGATGATGTACATGTACACCTCAAAGTTGCCTTGTTGGAAATGTCCATTGCGGAAACTGCTCTGAAGATGTCTATGGCCAACATACATGGCTAGAAAACCTGAAAACAGGAAATGTTGGTGGTGTAGACTTACTTGTGTGGTGCTTCAGTATGCCCTTTAAATGATTTATATAATGGAAAAAAATAAAGGAAAAAAAAAACATGGAGCAATTTAATTTGAAAGACTGGAAGTGATAATAGAGTACATGCAATTGCGACAAAGGATGATCTGAGGTGTTGAGTACTTTGTTATCATTAGTATTTATACAAGGACGATTCTGGCGAATAAGAATACAAAGTATTTATACATATAGGTAACTGGTGAATAGGAATAAAAGTGTGTGAGTGTGTAAGACACTGACATAGAAATACTCATGTATATGTATGAGTATGCAAGACGACGGAGAACAAGAAGTCTTATGTATGAGTGTGCGAGACACTGGAGAATTGGAATACATGTATATTGGTTTGCAAGCACACCAAGATGTGATCATACAATACAGTGGATATGATGCAAATTAATGGGTAGACTGAAAAAAGCATAAAAAAAAACAACAAACAAACTTGTAGATATTTACATGAGAACATTACACAAAACAGAACACATAAGTGTTCACATATTATACTTGACTTTGTAACTCTTTCTTGTAATTTCATTACAGTGAAGGTCCATAATGACTTAAACTACAGTATGATTTGTACAGATATAGGCTGGATAAGAATCAGTGTATGGATACACAGACTTTTTTTTTGGTCCAGAATGAATAGGTATAATATGACCACTATTTCTACATTTCCCAGGTTTGGATGCTTGCCAGACATTAATAAGAGCCATAATAATAGTATGGTTGCAGCAATAGGGATTGTGCAAAATATTATATTTTTGTTTTTGTTTTTATCATAGCTGTAAAAAGTTTCCAAAAGCCAAGAAATCAGACAGTGATCATTCACTGGTGCCATTGCGATAGTGATGATATGTAGCATGGTCATGTAAAACACTTATTTGGCACATGCAAAGCACACCAAAGCTTGTTTTGATACATGTGTGAAATCCATGGAGGAATGTGGATTGCCTGTAATACTGTTTTTCTTTTTTGTTTAAATTTCAAATTTATTTTACAAACTGTAATAGTACTTCAGACCTTCATTTAGTTTTCATGAGAGTGAACTAGTTGACATGGGAGCCAGACCATTACTTCACCAAGTACATGTACATACTGTGACCCCAAAACTCAACTACCAGAGCAAGTGTGATGGTTTGTGAGGCTACATGCAGAAGTTGTACAAGCTAAGGTGACAAGTCTGTCACAAGATGTTCAACAACAATTCCAACTTAAACGTTTTATCGTTAACCCATCTTATGTACATATTCTGAGATGCATGTACTTTGATCAGATTACCGACCCACATTATAATACCTATCTTTGGGACTACATTCTCTGTGGAATGGACTTTCGTGGCATGAGAAGATACACAAGTTCCCCTGTGTACATGTTCTGCAGTTCAAGAATCCATCAAGTAGCACTGCAGGTAACTTCCTCCTGTTATCCACCTGTTGCAGGTGGAGACATCTGTCAAGTAAACAAAAACCTGCTTCATTCATGGCTTGAAAATGTGTCCCCGGAAGTATGCTGTCACCATGCAGAATGCTATCTGATACACCCCTTTGCCACTGACATCCTTCCACCACAATAAGGAATGACTTTTGACCCCAGAAGAAAAAAAGGTGGTGATGCTTTGTGTGCTGGATATGATTATGAGTTCTATTCCATGAAAACTGAGAGTGTAAACTTCTGCAGCAGATTCAGACACCATAGCACCATACCTTGGCATGCCAAAGAAAATTGTTGATCAGGGATTGCAGCACACCACTTGGCCAGGCTGGAACTGTGTGAGCAGCAATACATGTGTATGGTTATTTCTGGGCAGCAGCCAATGTGCCCCATAAGTTCATGCAGATTTGGCAGCCCCAAGGTTTGTGGTGCTTTCTGCAATAGATACGCCTGGTGTTTATGTGATGGAAATCCAAAGTTCCCATATGTTCTAAAGCAGCCCAAAAAATTTTGTTCACACATTCCTACATGATATTTTGCCAGCAGTTTCAATGGCATGTTTGTTTATAGTCAGGCTGCAAAAAGGCCACAATTGATGGATTCAGAGAGAACTACAAGCCTCCCAGCTGTCAAACGTGTCTTCAAAGTATTGGTAAATGCTCATATCAGGGTTATGTATTGTTATGATGTTGGGAGTCATTTTCCATTTTCTTGGCTGCCTGTTTGCATGCATTAGACGCTCTACATTGAGCACAAGTATATATGCATGACTTAATTTGTGACAAATTGCAGATGAAAGAATTGGGTACAGGTAGATTAATTAAGAACGATTTTGCCATCTTACCATTCTGCTCAAATTCCGTCACATTCTTTGGTACTTGGGACAAAAACAAAGTGAAGCACCTCACAGAACCTGAGAACTGACAGGCAGTGCAAGTATGTATGCTAGTGATGCAGTGTTTTGATTCCAAGCAGATCTAGGCTAATATTCTCTCGATTACAGAATTGGAGTGAAGAAAGCATGGAGATTGGTTGGTCCATTCAGCAGGCAATCCTGTGTTGAAAGTTTGGGCAGGTGTAAGTTGTGATGCCACATGCTAACACAAAGAAACTTATTAAAACAGGACCTTGAGATAAATTATCAAGGTAACATAGATGGAGTATCTGTTCAGTGACTTCATAAAGAGATGCTTAACCCTTTACCACACATGTAACATACTAAAGATAATAAACAGGCCTTTCACGAGATTGATGTGGGACATGTCAACTTACACCAAGTAGTTTATTCAGCAAATGAATTTGCCATTGGTGTCAACATGTAGATCAGTTATGGTTTTGAACAGATGTGGATAGGTCTTCGGCTTACTTTCAGTCCAGTTCTGACATGAAGTCAATTTTGTTTGATGTGGGCATTCACATTTGAAATCAAGGTACGGCAAATACTGGATGGTTCTTTGTGATATACTACAGCTTGATATGGATCATGGAGTTTACTGCAATTCAAGGCATGGTGTTAGTTGGTGTTAGTTGGGAGATGACACACATGCAGTTCACTGCTAAATGAGAGTAGTCCCTATGAAAGTGTGCCAAATTTAGCAGGCCATCACAGTTGTTTCAAGTAGGTCAGACAGTTTGGAGGGGGTGTTAGGTCTTTATCCAAACATGAGACGAAAGTACTTTATAAAGGCACATGAGATGAGCTTTATCAACACCAAGGGGAATGATATTTTATTTATGGGAATGATATTTTATTTATTTTGGTTTAATTTTTATTGTATTTTTTATTTTATTTTATTTTATATTACCGTGAAACCTCATTATAACGACACTCAGATATATGACATTCAATATAATGACACAAGTTTTGAATGGCAGAAGCCCACTTTCTTTGTTGTTTGATTCATAAATCTGACATTTTCAGTTATCTGACACATTTCTAAGGGAACAGATGGTGTCTTTACAACGGGTTTTCGCTGTATTTTATTCTATTTTTATTTTGAATCTTACACAGGCTGTGGAGACCACACCTTTAGCCAGTGTACATACCATATCAATTCTATTATTATAGTGCACATGTGTTTAGGGATGGTGGCAAGTTACCTGTGCACATACAAATGGATCTTGAGTGGTTTTCTATTCACTCCCTGAAAAGTTAGTCAGATGAAACTGGTCATACTCCATCTTATTAAATCCCACCTCAGCCATCATGGATACTTGCTTGGTTATACAAACACCCCAAAATTGCATTAGTTTCCTTTAATTGAAGTGCTAACGCATACAGAAATTACAGGCTAAAACACTTCCTGTCAGCAATATCTGGGGCATAACTCAAGGTTCATCATGGAACACACAGTATTTTTTCTAGATACCCATGAAAACTTATTTTGATATTAGTATGCTATCTGATATAATATATCAGTCTCAGATTTTTAAACTTGTGGCACAATGGCGATTTAAAAACACATTGTACTATGCTTTTTGCATGCCAGTAGCTCTCTGGTATTCTGTACAAAGTCCCTATATATCTGAATTGAAGATTATTTCACTCCGGTAGTAGATGCTGCATGTACACTATCTGTCAATGTTTAAAATCCTGATGCTTCAAATTCAATAATTTACCTGGATGCATTGAAAAATTAAATACCTGTTTTATGCATATGATCGAGAGTTGCTTGAATTTGTACAGAGTGGTGAAACATACAGATCATGAAGATCAAACCTTACAGTTCTTGTTGTAAAACTGAAATCTGCAGTATACAAGTCTGCAAAGCCGTCTGTTGCTAGCTATGCTAACTTGACAGCCAACTGAGCTTAAAGTATGGGTAGTTGGTGTTCACATGTCCATTTTTAGCTCAAGTTACCTCTCAGTTAGGAGAGTTTTATCTCATGGTCATCTGCCAGTGATCAGCCATTGTCAATCCATCGATTCAACAATTTCACATTTTAGACTTCTGGGGCCGTTTTCACAAAGAGTTTAATCTGATCCTGAATTTAATCCTGAAATGAAAGTCAATGTGCCTTTGGGCCTTCAACTACTAAATCGTTGGGCTAATGTATGGTCTAAACTTGCAGGATTAATTAATCTTTGTTCTCCACTGGTACATGAAATTTGGAATTAAAGTTTTTATTTTATTAAATCAATCTTTATTTAATCCAGATTTTAATCCTTGATCAAAAGATTGAATACTGGATCATACTAAGATTGATTAAAAAATGAACATGTAAATCCTTAAGTTAATATTGTTGCCAAGAGCGTATATTAGCAAATCCTCCCAAGTTTTGATCAAACATGGAGCCAAATATAAAGTAGTTTAAGGCCCAAGCCACAATGATTTTAATTTGGGATGAAAGTTAGAATCAGATGATATTCTTTGTGCATACGGCCCCTGATGAACTGCTGGCTGGATTCTCTTCAAACATGGCTGAGATGTGCCGAAAGTGTGTCTGTACCAAGCTCAACTCAGCAGTTCATAGTATGGTTATTTCATTCTATTTTTTTTATTAATATTTTTGTTTGTTTCTGAGCCAATTCTTCAAAAATCTTGGACTGCTGAAATGTTTGTTTCAAAATTGCATAGGTTTACTTCTGGGTACCCATAGATCTAAAATTTTTTCACCAGATGGTGCTGCAATGTGTTTATGCTATTTTCAACTTTTCAACCAAAGTACATATTGTATTCTCTTCAAATTTGGTGGAACTGTAGCCAGACTCAAATCTTCACCAAACATGTACATTTAGTGGCACAACTCTCATCCCCTGACTTTTTTATTTTAAAGAAATATTTAATTTTGTAAATTGTGCACAGATACTTAATTGGCATGCGGAATGGCATGTCATGCTTTGCAGAGCAATTTTTCATGTATCCTGGGCCTTGTCCTTGGTAGCTTTTACATTCAACCCCAAAGAAGTCCCACATGAGTCTACCCTAGAAATGTTCCGATGTAGGTTCCAAGCAATTGGCCAAGTGGTTTCATTCTCCCCCCCCCCCCCCAAAAAGCTGCATATTACAATTATATTTCAGGAGAATCCAGTTTTTGATGCAGGAGAAAATAACAGCAGTAACAAGAGGACTGACAGTCCTGTGCTCAGCTGACATGTCCATATACCCTTGCAATTGTTTAAGATTTGCCCCAAGAAGAACAAAGAAATTCAATTCATAAAAAAATCCCAAAATCAGTGGAGCGTGACTGTTTGAACAATCTGCTAGAAACCCACCCAAGGTACATTGCCACAAAGTTTGAAGTCAATCTGACTGACAGCTTTGGAGAAGAAGTCAAAAATGTCAATTAGCATTAGAATGCCCATTCACTTGCATGGTAATCAATAGGAAAGGTCCATTTAGCGACAAGTACCCAAATTGATAAAATCGTTAAAAATCAGGAATCCGCAGAATTGCCTCTTAGTGAACAACTTTGACCATTCCACAAAGAACATATTTAGCAAGTTTCAGCTTAATCTGAGTGACAAATGGTACCTGCACCTGCTAACGGCTTTGACCATGTCAAAACTCTTATTCAGAGCCTGGCTGGTGACCAAGTTGTGGTCCCGCCAGTGGAGGAGAGGTTGGGTGCTGTTGTGCTGTCATGCTGGGGCTTTTCTCTGGAGGACGTGTGTCAAGGTACGCCGCTACCTTTTTTGCCCTTTGTAGCTGAGTTCTGTGACCCACTTATGGCCAAGACTCGTGGCACACAGGTTCCCATCGAGGAGTTGCCAACGTCTGGCTACCTGAGGCAGGGGCAACTCCTCCCTAGTTGGATGCCTTGGGGAGGTGTTTCTCTGTGCCAGAGCTGATTTTCCCGTTGGGTTCACTGCCGGTTGACTTAGACTAGGAGGATTTGATGCTCAGCAGCCGAGAACTATTACGGCATCCGCAGAGGCTTTCAAGTGATTGTGACATGTTGTTAGCCACTTTGGGGTCTCTCCTAGAGGACCTCAAGGGCTCTGTTCAGATTGCAGAGGCCCTGCGAAACTGGTTAGACCAGTCGACACTCCTCGCGACTTCATGACCTGTTGATCACCAGGTGGGGACAGCTTGCGCGCTGGAGGCAAACCTTTGTTACCGCGGGACACCTGACTCCAGGGTCAAAAGCTGCCTGACCCAATCTTTCGCAGAGCCTGCATGGGGTCCCTCTTCTTTGGAACTGTTCGTTGGAGAGATGGCAAAAGTCGTCGGCTGGGCACAGGACCTTCAGGCCTGCTTGGCAGACCAGGCATGCTCCAAGGTGCTGACTGACTCTGCTCTATCCTTGTCTTATTTGGCCGCCTCAGGACCCGAAGCGCGGTATGTCTCAGACAACATCTACCCATCCCACGACTTGTGCTTCCTTGGGGGCGCAACGGCCTGGGAAGGGTAAGCCTTCCAGTAGAGGGAAGAAGTCGGGAAAGCCTCGGCATTCTTGATTCTCAGATCCCAGAATATGTTGTAGGATTGCCAACCGGCACCTTGTTAGACTCTGCGCAGCACCCAGTCAGTGGCTATCTCACCACATATCGCGCATAATGGGAGTTACAGAGGATTTGTTTGTCTTTATCATCCTGAGACACGGCTACACGCTGCCTTTCAGTGAAGACAGCCTTCTGTTAAGCTGAGAACCACTGTGGTTCGCTCCACGAGAGGTAAAGTTCACTTACTGATACAGATATTACTCCAAATATCCTGTATACATATGAGAGAAGTCTTGGCAGGAACAGTGGGCTTGGCATCAAACTGTTGCAACAACTATAACATTTCCTGAAAATGGTCTTTCAGCTGTCTCAGCTATTAGTGGTGCTCTGCGAAAATGAATGCCCAGAAAATGAAGTTGTGTTGTGACATCCAGACTGTGCTTCTGCAAGTTGACTCCTGAGAGCCAGGCAAATAATTATACATGTAATTATGTCTTTTTTTCAGTCGCTGATGACACAGTGGAGAGTATCCAGTCAATATATTTGCAGATGCATTTCATGCATATTGAAGATAAGTGAACACACTGATGGAACTTCTTGCTGAACTTTCCAAAGTTGTTATGGAGGTAAATATCTGTTAGGCCAAGATAACTTATTCAGTCCTCTTACAGAGCTGCTGAGATGGAGGCTGATGTCTATCTTGTCTTGCAGAAGCTGTTCAGCATAGACAGAACTATTGTCTCCAGCCACTGTGTGTCTGAAAACAAAAATTTTCAGCTGTTAAAGCTGGATGAGCTCACACACTCTACTTATTCCACAATGTCTTCCATAAGGAGCTTGGCCATGGCTTGCAGCAGGCATATTCTGGCTTCTTCCCTCATGAGAGCATTCAAGGGAATAGATTTGCGTGATTACTCTGAACAAGTAAGTCTATGCTCCTTACTCAACCATGCTTAAAATGCTGCGGGTGCAGTATATTTAGTACCCATTTTTAACACCAGGATCGTGGGGCACAAGACCCTGCTACTTTGCGAGAAGTAGGACACCCAACGGTGGCAGCCATCATGCTACATTGAGAAGTTTATGGTCGACTGGAAGAGGGAAGAGAAACGTTGATAATTTATTGTTTGTTTCGCTTGTCTTATCATCAAAATGCCTATGTACAACTGCTGTTCACAAAAAATAATTTAAAATCACAGTGCCACCTGTTGTACAATGTAAGGTATAGGGTCCATAGAAGTGTTCCCATGCAATTTCGAAGCAACTGGACAAATGGTTTAGAGACAATTTTTAAATACTTGACCGAAAACATGATCTGAACACTCCCCCCCCCCCCCCCGAAAAATCCAAAAGCACTGGCACCTAACCAGTTGAACAAACTTCGTAGTGACTAACTCAAGGCATGTCCCCACCAAAGATGGAGAGAACTGAACAGATGGATGGACATTCAGACGGATAGAAGACAATCACCAGTCAACCCACAACCTCAGCTGACTGACAAGTCTGCTGACATAGAAATCACCCATTAGCTGCAAAAAGGCAAAGATTACTGTTTGCAGTAAAATTGGCTGGTGGAGACGCAGCCGTGCAACAGTATGTGCATTCATACTGTTGCACGGCTGCGTCTCCACCAGCCACCTCAAACCTGTCTCCATTGCATGAATATCTTGGGCTATATTAAACTAGTAGGCAGGCCTGCTCGTAAGAAACCTCCACATGGTAGTTTTTACCATGTTTCAGCATAAAAGAGTATTCAAAAATAACAAAAAGAAGAATTGAAAATTTAAAAAAAAGACAAAAATTGAAGCATCACCTGGTAAACAAATTAGGGGCCTACAAAGTGACACATTCAAAATTGCATAAAAGGGACCCATATGGATTGTTCATAATTTCAGCAACTTTTTCGGTGATAATATAGTTTTCTTTAGCTTTTGAAAAGTTTGTGCCCTCTCTGCCCAAAGCGGCCGAAGTTCTTGCTTTTTTGTGAAAGGAGCTGTGATGTCATCTGGAGAACACAAACCCCAGCAGCTTTGTCAACAAGGGGAGATGCTAGTGATGCGAGGGGCAGTGAGGATGAGTTGGATCTTTTGAGCTCGTGATTTTTCTGGAGAAAAGACTGACGAGAGGAGTTCTGATGGTGATGCAAAATTTTCTGTGGGGAAGAGTTCCTCAGATTTCAGGTGAACGTCCTTTACCTGAAGTCCATACTGGCTAGAGCCACATGTGTTTCCACAGATCGGCCAAAGATTAAACAGTTTATAATGTCAATTATATGCTATGTCTGTTGTGTACAAAATACAATGAAATTTCGGCAGCAATTTTTGCTGTAAGAAATTTGAGTGTAAAAGGTACATTGCAGCCTACCTAAAATGAATCTGCCACAATGGGTGGGAGCTGACTGCCACAATAGCTTGGTCAAGCAAGAAGACATTACAGACTGTTACTCCCAGTTGCATTGTCCTGCCTCACTGGGTGTTATAGTGAAGTGTATCCAGTTATCATAGCTCAATCCTTCATAAAAAAGAGAAAATATTGGATGAGACCTGATCCATATCACCCTAGTAGAAATCCATATCATCCTAGTGCTAGGATAACTTGGATTTGTACTAGGATTAAGCTCTACTTAGAGCTTGGGTACTACTTTTAAGTAATGTGCTTATGAATTTCAATTGTTTTCAGAAATAAAAACTTATATTTATGCATTATGTATTTTATTCATATGACAATATAGTTACACAACGAGATTTAGCGAGAGAAGGTTGGGTTTTTGAAGCTGGTGTAAGAGTAGCAGATTTTGTAAAATTTTAGACCGAGTTGGACCAAATTGGAATGGGATTGTTTTATGAATATATAGAGGCATCGTAGGGAAAGTTTTAGTGATAAACTCGGACTATTTTTAGGTATTTTGCATTAGAAAGTTTGAGCGAGTGGAAATAGGACAGCTAGCGTGGGAGCCGCCATTTTGAATTTATTAGCGAGGAGTAAAATTATAAACATACACGACGTAAATAAATAAACACAAGTTATAGTATGTCGGGATGTGGGTTGCCAAAGAGAAGCAGGGAGGCAGGACGAGCGAAGGCAGCAGGAGGGAGACAGGTAGTAGGGAGTCAGGTCGAGTTAGGGCGCGAGCGGACAGGAGGGGAGGATGAGCGCAGGATAGAGATACAGGGGGGTGAGTGGGACGACCACATACAGTGCGAGGGGTGCTGTATGTGGGTCGAGTTTAGTGCTGCAGGACTAGGCTGCTCTCTGAGCGAGGCGAGGGAGGATAGCTTCCAGTTCAGATGTGGGAAGTGTAGGAGGGTGGAGGTTTTGGAGGCACAGCTGGCAGCCCTCAAGATAGTTAGAGGAGGCCAGGGATAGTTTTCGGGCTGCAGCTGGTGTGAGGTAGGAGATGCAGGACAGGGTGGAGCAGGTTGAGGGGGAACAGGATGGGAGGAGAGGTCAGGAGGGAGGTGAGGATGAGGGGAGGCAGAGAGTGGGAGGGCCCATCAGGAGGGGGGGGGGACAGGATGGGGGGGAAGTCAGGAGGGATATCGAGGCGAGGATGAGGGGAGGCAGAGAGTGACAGGGCCTAGCGGGAGGGAGGATCAGGAAGGGCCTAGAGAGGCAGTGGTGATAGGGAGTAGTATAGTAAGGAAGGTAGATCGGGTTTTTCTGTAGGGCTGACAGGGAACATAGAGTTAGGGTGTGCCTTCCAGGGGCCAAGATTAGGGATGTTGAGGAGAGGCTTGAGGGGGTTGTGAGCAGTAGTGGGGAGCATCTGAGAGTCATTGTGCAGGTCAGCACAACTGATCTCTCGGACAGGAAAGAGCAGGGGGAGAGAATAGGGACAGAGACAGTGTTAGGCAGGTACGGGAAGCTTGTGGGGAGGTTAACACAGTTAGATTGTGATGCTTTGGTAATGGGGATATTACCAAGGCTTAGGATGAGTGGGTGGGAAGCAAGCAGGATTTGTGGGATTAATAGGAGGTTAGAGAAGTTATGTAGACAGGGGGGAATAGCTTTTAGGGATGTGTGGGAAGATTTTGTAGGGAGGAGGGAGATGTTTGCTGGGGATGGGCTGCACCCAAGTCAGAAGGGAGGCGATAGATTAGGGCAGGTTTACAGTGAGTGGGTGCAGCAGCAGGAAAACTAGGAACTCCAGCAACTACCAGGTCAGTTCGGGAACAGGGTCAGAACCACAGACAAACAGGAAGTAGCAGTAGAGCAAGAAGGAGCGAGAGAAAGAAAAACAACATGAAAATAGGATATGTCAATTGTAGAGGATTCAAAGGGAAGATAGCAGAAATAGCAGAGGTAGCTGAAAGCGAGCAGATGGATATTATACCTCTAGTAGAGACACATATTAAAAAAGAAGAGATGGGAATAGTGACAGGCTTAGCAGGATATGATATAACAGGTAAAGGAAGAGAGAGTGGGCAAAAAAAAGGGAGGAGGAGTAGGGTTTCTGATAAAGAAAGGGGTTAAGTGGCATGAAATCTGGAAGAACACATGGGAAGATTATAGCGAGATCAAAAATGAAATACAGTGGATAGGAATAGAGTCAAATGGAAATAAAGTAGCGATAGGTGTAGTGTATGTGGGTTGCGAGGGGTTACCTAATGAATGGAATGACCAGATACATGATAGGATGATAATTATGATTAGTGACATTCAGCTGCACGGTTACCAGATTATGATAGCTGGGGATTTTAATGGACACATAGGAAATGGAATGAGTGGTATTGAGGGAGGAGATAGTGGAATCAAGGAAATGGAACCAGGTTAATCAGCTTCACAAGGGAATTTGGTCTGAGGATAGTTAATAGGGATGTACAATGCAAGGGAAAGTGGACATGGGCATCTGGAGAAAGACGGTCAATAATTGACTATATTCTAGTAGACAGTGAAGTATTTCAAATGACACAAGGATGCGAAATAGACGAGGAAGGTAGATTGGATATAGGCAGTGATCATAACTGGATTATAGTCTCAATTGACATACAGTGTCAAAGAAGAAGCGGAGGGGGGGTTAAATGGGTGTGGGATATAAAGGAGGGAACAGACTAGAAAGAGTATCAAGAAAGCCTAAAATTGGAATTGCAGGAACGGCAAAATAGATGGGAGAATGAAGGGGAAGTACAGGATATGAATGGGGATCTAATCAGAAGGATTCTTAAGGTAGCAAAGGAAAAGATAGGTAGAAAGAAAGTTCCGGTTGGAAGTCTAGGGTATAGAATAGACCCAGAGCTGAAAGGGGCCATAAAAAGAAAGCTGACTAAGAATAGAGCATGGAGATTAGCCAGGAAAAATAAATACTCTGAATGTGTAACAGAAGAAGCTAAGAGACAGTATATGGAATGTGGAAGGAACGTAGCAGAGATGAAAGCAGAAAGGCGGGCCAGTAATAATAAAAGAATGACAAAGAAAATAATGGAGAATGGGGGAGAAGGGTCAACCATCTTTTGGAAACAGGTTAATTGGCATAAACAGAATAAAGCACAGGAAATCACACACAGAGGGAAAAGAACTGATAACAAAGAAGAAATACAGGAAGCTCTAAGGGAGCATTGGCAACAAGTTAATAATCCACACTGGGGTCAGGGAACAGTACCAGGGTGTCAAGCAGAATACACACAGGATCAATGGGATCCAGAGATGTGTGGCAGAGTCAGAAGTATAGAAGTTGAAATAGCAATTGAGCAGATGCAACTACGCCACGCACCAGGGCCAGATGACATACTGTCGGAATTCATAAAGAGAGGGCCAGAAGAAATTAAGGATAGCTTACAGTTGCTGTTCAATAGGGTTATTGACAAAAGGCAAGTACCAAAGGAATGGAATAAACTCAGGATTTCATATATTCCAAAGAAGGGCCCAGGAGGCCAATTGGATCAATGTAGGGGCATTGCCATTTCATCAAATGTGGGAAAAATATTCAGTAGGATAATGTACAGGAGATTAAGTAGAATGGTCGAAAGGCTTGGACTTCTGGGGGGAAATTCAGAATGGATTGAGACCAGGCAGAAGGGTAGGTGATCACATTTTCACATTGACCCAGGTGTTAGAATTGGCAAGGCAGAAGCGGAAGAAAGTCTTCATGGGTTTCTTAGATGTGAGGAAAGCTTATGACAGGGTATGGAGAGATGCCCTGTGGGAAAAACTAAGTGGACTAGGATTTGGTGGGAACTTTCTAGAAATTCTGAAAGCATTGTATAAAGATGTAGACTGTACACTTTCATTAGGAAAGGTAGAAGTAGAGAATGCATGCCTGGATATAGGTCTAAAGCAGGGATGTGTGCTGTCCCCGATTTTGTTTGCCCTGAATATTAAGGAGCTGGGGGATCAGTTAATGGAGTGTAATAAGGGAATAAAGGTAGGTGACCTAAAAATTCCAGGTTTATTTTTCGCAGATGACATTGTACTCATGACAGAGTCCCAGAAAGACCTGCAAGAAATGCTGAACATAGCAGGGGAATATGGGAATAAATGGAGGTTAGAATTTAGTAAGGATAAGAGTAGAGTGATGACTCTTGGGAAGAAACCAGATTGGAATAAAAAATGGAAAATTGGGCAGTTCCAAATTCCAGAAGGTAGGGAACAGTTAATTGAAATTGGGGAGGTTGATGAGTATGAATACCTAGGTGTTAAGATAAAAACAACAGGTAAAGGCATGTTCAGATATCAGGTGGAGAAGATTAAACAGAAAGTGAACCGTACAAAAGAAATGATTAAAGCTACTGCACTGAACAGTTTCAACAGAGCATAGACAGCAAGGGAGTTGTGGGATAGAGTTGCATTACCAGGGATGATATATGGCTTAGATGTGATTTCAATAAGTGAAGGAGATATCCAGGGAATGGAGAAAGTACAGAATGAGATGGGGAAATGGATACTGGGAGCACCACCATGTGCAGCAACAGAAGCAGTCCTAGGAGAGCTAGGATGGAATAAAATTACAGACAGAATTGCCAAAGCAAAGCTTAAGTACTGGGGTTATTTACAATCAGTAAATGAAGACAGGTGGTGCAGGAAGGTTTACAATGAAGTAGTCAAGGAACAAACAAGATGGGTCAAAGATATAAACAAGTTGGCAGAGAGATACGAATTGAAAGGATATGATGAGGTTGAAAACTGGAAAGTGTATATAGGTAGGACTGTAACAGAGGGCTGGAAGGAAGACTGGAAAAGAGGTGTCAGGGAAAAGAGTACATTAAAAGCATAGAAGGTACTAGAAAAACCAAAGAAAAGTGTGTTGGGATGGAGGGAAGGGATCCAGGCTTCTTTTTCAAAGTAGGGCAGGAGTAATCAATCTAGAAAAGAGAAAACAAAAGTGGACAACAGGTAGTAATGGTAAATGTAATGTAGGTAGACAAGAGGCAGATGAGACAGTGGATCACTGGCTGTTGTGGTGTGATGCATATAGATAGATAAGAGAATTTTTCAGAAAGTGGCACATGGAAGACTATAATATCAAGGGTCCAGAAGAGGTTCAGTGTTTAGAGGAAGAGGAACGTGTAGCATGGGTTTTAGGTTTGAAGGGTGGCTTTCTGGGAGGCAGGAAAGGCACTAAAAGTGTACAGGTCTACCTGGTAGGGTGCTGGGAGAAAAGAAATGAATCGATAGGGCTTGATAGCAACAGGGTGAATTAGAATCTTAGATGCAGGGAGGAGAGGGAATGGTGGTAGCCCTTATAAGGGCTCCCATGGGATCCCCCATGGGAAATGCCTGAGCCTTAGAGGCGGGGATAGGGTGTATGAGAGAAGGTTTTTCTGTCCTTTTATCGGGGGGGGGGGGGCTACACGCGATGAGTGTTTGGGGGGATATATCCAGGGCCAGGGGCCCACTACAGCTGTGAGAGGGTGTGTGGTGGACTCTTTGCCTCGGCTCTGGTCCTGGTAAACATGGCAACATGAGCTGATTCGGATAACCATGGTTTCCTCCATTTTATCATTTTTTTCCCTAGGCCACCTGTGTCACACAGGACCACAGCGCATAAGGGGAGAGCCACAGTATTATAATTATTATCATAATTCCTGGATAAAAGTAAAACCCACTGCGTGAAGAATACTGGAAGCCAGGACAGCCGAGTTCATGGCCGATGCGGCCATGAACTCGGCTCATGTACTTGGAGTGATCCGGCCATGAAATTGGCTGTCCTGGCTTGCAGTATTGTACACCTGGTTAGCTTTATTGTTGTATTATCCAGAAAAGCTGGAAAATACAGACTACATGATAAACCTGTCCATATCAACACAGTGCAAAGGTCACTAAGAACTACTTTCTCCCCACATTTGGAAAGTCTGCAAGATCAAAGGTCAAACCTTTGCTTTGATCTGAAGGTAACATTGATCACCACGGGCCTTCCTTTCTCCATTCTTGAAGAAATTCCATGACAAGATATGTTTATTTCCCATTTTCAATATGAAGTGTTTTCATATGTGTAAAGTGTTGCAGGGAAGGAAACCAGTAGCTTCTACTAGTGGAGCAGAATGCGCAGTTGAAAGAGCATACGGGTGAGCAATGTGGTTGGCACCAGTCCCTTGTTTGTGAGGATCAAACTCAAAGTGGGCCTAGCTTGTACGATGAGCCAATTTCTTTGGTCCTGTAAATATACAGTAGTTCCTGTCTTGAACAACCCCCTCCTATGAGTGACCACCTGGTTTGAACCACCACATTTGGTTGCCAAAGTTGTGTCTCTTGACTAATGTACCTCTTATAAATGACCACTTGTTAATCTCGTCCAGTGACCATGCAAAATGAACATATTTTGCGACCGCATAACACATATTTGAGCCATTTGTGCAGGAGCAAACATCCAAAAAGGCTGTTATTTTTGGAGTAACCCAAACATAAAAGAGGACAAAGGTTGTCATATACCAAATTGTAGGTCTGTGTCTGGCAAAACAGGAACTGCATGATGCAATTTGGAAAAAGTTGTACAAACTGAGTTATTCCAACTTTAATCAAACTATGTTTAAAAGTACCAAGACGCAAAAACGCTAAAATATGGAATGATACCAACAATACTTTTGCCCAATGTGTGGCACCTCGCTGATATATTTAATGCCCTTATATAGCCACATGTTTGCACTCCCCAAAGCATTTGGTTGTATTTTAGGCCAATTCTAACCAAGAGTGCTCAAAAATTTCAAGTTTCTTTTTAACTGACTGAGCTATGTCCTTGTGTGTATATCGAACTTCTCAGAGCATTTTTGCATCTCTCAGAACACACTATTCTTTTCTAATAAGTTTGAAGTTGAGCGGGGTGAATCTGTTATTCATGCATGGAAATGATATTTGTGAGATTTGTGTGTGTTGGTGTGAGCTTTGGTGTGTATGTTGGTGTGGGTGTGGGTTTAGGTGAGTGCATAAAGGTATTGTATTTGTGTCTTTTTGCCCAAAACCACTTCCTAGTAGTCAATATCCTATTCCGCAGTTCGAACTTTTTACTCTCCATAAGCTAACCTGTCCCTGCCTAACCTGTATATATATGGAATTACTATTGTCTATATTGCACACGTCCCTCTGTAAAATTTTGACACAGGCTGTATCAGCCCAAATAAATTAAAGGGTCTTCAGCGAGTAACTACTCAACATGTTTCGGAGCCTTTTACCCGTACATGTCTCTCTGAGTAGCGGCTCCTTGCCTAAGCTAAATATTCAGCAAAGACAACCCACATAATAATGAATAAATATGAACGTGGCAATTGGTGAATTAGCTAAATATGTGAAGTTTTGCTTGTAAATGCAGAGCTTCATATCAAAGAGGAATACCTGTCAAACAAACCATAATTACCAAATTTTCATAGTACAGGTTCAGATAAGAACAATTTGACTTACCCCTGAACCAAAATGTACCCTTTCTAGCTGGACAGCTTTTCCTAGTTAAACCATCCGCCAATGTTTAACTGAAGTGGAAACAAGCTGGGGCATTATATTCAGTCCCAGTGATTGTAAAATAAACAGTTGCAGCTGGACCACCTGTACAAACCAAGGGAAATCCTAACAAGGTATGGTATGTGAGAGTACAACATATGAAAAGGTTCACTAACTTGTACATGTATGTCAAGCAGGGCCACAAACATATATACACAGGTGCACAGGCACACCTAAAAACACATACACTGGCATCCACATCCACACCCACATACATTATACTGTTTGCTTATACACATATGATGATTTCTGAAGGAAATCTGAGGTGCAAACGTTTCTGATTCAAAATTTGAACATTCACAAACATGCATTGTTTGCATGTTTTTTATGTCATTTCTCCTTTTCGGGTCAAGTGCCACATGCTTTCTCAATCCTCACAATATTTCCAGTGAGCCCCAGTATATTAGCAGTCGTAAAAATGATATAAACATTTGTAGTATTCCAGAGACGTTGCTTTGCACACCTCACTGTTTTTGCACAGATGTGAGTGAGTGATCCAGAAATGGCTGAATTTACAGTTAAACAAAGTCAAAAGAGGAAATGTGGCAAAATATTTGATGCCAGCATAGTGTACTCTGTGACATGCGCTTCACAAAAAAGAGGAATCAAGCAGTTGACCCAGACATTGCCAGAATTCAGGGCTTGTTCTGGGCATGCAGGCAGTGGCAATACACAGTTGATCTCAAAATCTATTCACTTGAAGTAAAGAATTTGAATATAGAGGTAACTCTTAGCTACCACAGAAACTGTAGGTCAACATACTGGAGTCAGTTCCATATTGATGCTTGCAGCAAAAATGTTGCACATACCCAGGTGCATGCAGATGATGGTAATGGAGGTAGTGGGGTACCTAGAACTTATATATAAATCAGATCACAGATATCTGTTTCAGTTTTCGACTGGAAGAATGAATGTTTAATCAGTGGTGAGACGTATATTTCCAATTTGCGGTATTCTTCTGCCAGAATTGGGTCCATGGTCAAATCACTTCCAGAAACAGACAGGTCAAGCAGTATATACCATAAAATTCTTAAAGCTGCTGTAGAGAGGGGTGATAATGAAATGATAACTAGATTTCATGGTGTGGTTAATGGTGATCTAGTTGCCTGCGATGTCAGGTACCATACAGCCAAACACTGCCTGGTGGATTATGTTGACCCAAAGTACATTGCCCGACCAAAGGAACAACCAGAGTCTATATTATTCAATCAAAAGATCTTGACACAGCTTGTGGAAGAATTTTCTTATTCATTTATCTCTGTGAATGAAGTATTTCTTGGTACACTGAAGTCAAGATTTCGTGAACTGGCAAAAGAAAGCAACATAGCACAGCCAGAAGTCTACAAGGACATAACAGTAGGGGAAGCATTGACAAAAGCTTGTGAGTCATATAGAGTATCATAAGCAGTGAACCAGATGTGGATGATGCATGTGCTGGTCCTGGAAACAAAGATGATACTCATCCCTCTGATAAGATTATAGTGGATGCTGCTGTCGGGGTCCTATGGAAACAAATGAAAAACACCAAAAAAATTGGAGGATGAATATTACTAATCAGCTGAGATGTCACTCACTGCTTCCCGGAGATTTGTGGACCCCAAGAATGTAAGATGTGCCAGTATCACTCATAGCCTACAGCCCAATCCTCATGACACCACCCACTGACTACAGTACCATATACACCACTCTACCCAGGAACATGGACATTGTCAATTTTCTTGGCTTTGAACATCTTCACATGGCTTTCGTTATGGGTATCTTGACCAGAGTCTTAGAAATCACTTGGGCAAAGCCTGAAGAACTCTCTGGCATGTATCCTTCTGCTGATGGCATGCATTTACTTATGTCGATAATTGCAGGCATAGGTCATCTGTATGAGAGTGCTGGCCTTCAGCAGCTGCTAAGTGACCTGTGTTTTTGCTGGGGGAACTGTGCAGCAGATTCTTTATGGTAAAGACTTTGATCTTGGTGTCTATGCCTTGAAACTCATAGATGAAGTTCTGGGCTGTCAGGATTCCTGTGCAAGTGACCAACCTTACAAAAGACCTCCAAAGAGACTGTGCATCAGGATCCAAACAAGGTAACAGAACTTGTTGACATACTTGCAATCCATTCCTAGACTACACACTAGCAGTCGGCATATCCTTGTGTGGATCAAGCCTTGATCAAATCTGCATAGTGTTTGACCGTTACCTGCCATACAGTGTCAAGTCAGCCACATGGGAAAAAAGGTCGAGTAGAATGCCAGCTACTGTGTATCATGTTGTGCCAGATGATAGTACAGACCACTCCTTTGGGACATCACCTCCTTTGAGAGACCACAGTTGTCAGGTCTTTCTGTAGTACTTTTCATGTTATTTATACCTCCTTTGAGGGACCACCTGCTCTCTGCTCTCTCAAAGGAGGGACTACTATATACCCAAGGACTGCAAGTTATTCCTCAGCAGACAGGAAAACAAGGCTGCACTTGCAAAACACTACACTGACTATATCATAGCACATGCAGGCAGCATGCACTGAGACAAGGCCAAGAAATATTTGTCAGTGGAGGCCATGATGATGTGTGCAATGTTGTTGACCTAAATGGACATCTTGGTGTTTCCAGTGAGCAGGTCTGTGAAGCCCTTCAATCTAACCATGAGGAGGTGACACAAGGATCATTTTGCATGCCATGTTCATATATGCTGCCGGAAATGGTGTTCAGTGCCTGGTCATAAAAGTCCAGACACTGATGTCTTGGTACTTTTACTTCACCATCGGACATCTGTTCCAGCCACTGAGATATTCTTTGCCACTGGATATTAAGGCGTACATGAATCTAGGAAGAGGAACATACCAGTTCACACCCTGCACCAGCAAATGAGTCAAAGCCTGTTGCGTGTGATGTTGTCTATGTATTGCCTTAAAGGTTATGATCCTGTAAGTACATTCTATGGTCATGGTAAAGCCACAGCTTTCAGTCTAATGATGCAGAAGTCTGACCAGTTTCAAGGACTTGAATTATTAGGCACCAAAGCAGATGTGACTAAACAGGACAAGACAGTTGACATGAGTTTCATTGTCGAAATGTATTATGGGCATGAATGTATCCCACTGATCAAATTAAAATGTAAAATGGCAAAAGCCAAAACAAGACAAAACAAAAAAGCACCCCCCCCCCCAAATGGTAGAACCCCCCCCCCCCAACAGAGGAGAGTTTTGTCCTGTAGCTCTGTTGTGCAGTCCACCAGCTCATAATTTGGAAACAGGCTACCGTTCCAATGCACGATCTCCCAAGCCCCATCCAGTTTGGACATGCAAAAGTATCGGAGGATAGGATTAGCCGAAAGATGATGGACCAAGGTTTATCTGCTTTTCCGAATTGCTGAATGACTTAATGTCTGATTGCCCTGCATACACTTGTGATGAGTTATCCCTGTGTTGGTGCATTGCTAATGCACAGGCTTGTACCACAGCTTGCAACTGTAATGGAGAAATGGCATGACTACATGTTGGCAATGGATGCAATAATCAACACACATTGCAATCACTTATTCCAGAGAAAGACTGTGACAGTAACTAAATTGCCCAGAAGTGACGATCCTCTCAAAAATGTCATATTAGAACTTGAAGTATATATATATATATATATATATATATATATATATATATATATATGAATTTATTTGCAAATGTATATGTACGTAATAAACACACACACACACATATATATATATATACATACATACATACACACATATACATATACATGTACATATTATATACATGGTTGTTCTTTGAAAATATCATAAAGAGCATAATGCAAACTTAACTTTCACAGCGGTCACATTCTACAATTTTGATGTGGTCAAATTGCATGACTATTAATGCATTAGCGATTGTGTCTCTAACCCTTAAAGTGCTGATTGAAGTTTGAGTCAATAGCTTTCCTCGGGACACTTTGTGCACGAAGTGTCCCGAGGAAAGCTGTTGACTAAGACAACTTTTTGCTTTAGACAAGGCTTGCTGGTATTTGAACAAAAGGTATCTTCATCAGGAATTTGAATCTTTTAACCACTATATGTTTAACCGTAAAGAAAAAACGACTATTGAAGTGATAAGCAATTAAAGGGTTAATCTGGTAAACAGTGAAGAAAAAATACATGTTAAGATTGTGGATTTTGGTATCAGTGATGGTCACAATAATTATGTAATTGCATGTATCACTGGAATGGTATATCTTGTATGTATCCACAGTGAAAGTATCAAATGCATTTCATTTACCTGCTTCATGGTTGTTACACTTACGCACATTTCATCATAAATTGCTAGGTATAGTGCTGTCAACATAACTAAAACATTATGGAATTTTTATTTCTATACTATAAAAGCACCAAAATCAAGTTACAAGGACCTGCAAAAGCATATTTATGATCAACCATATATGTGAGTGGTTCCACTGACAGTAGAAAAACACAATTTTTGGTAATTTTTGGCACTTTGACTATGTCATACAAAGGGTTGAATATCCAGCTTCGTACAGATTTTTCAGGATTGCATCATGCATTTCCATATTCCTGAGACCCTTGCCAACAATTTGGCATATGATGCATTTTGTCCTTTTTTGTGTTTGGGTGGTCGAAATTTTTCAGGCAATTGCTCCTGCACTACATATCCGACCGCTATGCCTCATGTCAGCCAACAAAATACATGCACACATCTCGCCCATTGTTATAAAATTGATTCTTGTAAAATTTATTGACATTTACTGGGTTCAGCGTTTGCATAAAGCCTTCAAAAGCACTGTAGTTCTCCTTGTGAGAGAAAATCTGCCTTGCTGTTTTGAAGGGAAAAGACCTAAGAGGCCTGAAATCTTGCATCTAGTTCTTAGCATCTCAAATTAACATTTACATGAGGTGCATGATTTTCTTACCTGGACTGGATTCTTTATTTATTTCTGACTTTAGAGCCATATTGACTGTCATAAACAAGACCTTCCTGCGTTGCTACTGATGGCCCCAAACGTACTCTGCTGCAACAGCAAAAGATGATCTGAAGTGGACCAACCCCTGTCATGAAACATGGACTTCCCATTAAAGTTTGCTAGAAATCTCAGCCACATCAAGTCGTGTTTTGTCTCCTTACATAGCTGAATGTGGTGGCCCAAGAGGGAATGGTCCTGGGACCTAATGGAGCTGAGTGTAGAGGCATGTCAGTCACTGCCTCTTCTCCCTCAACTGCACCAACAACCAGGCCCCAACAACTTCCACCACAACCAGCTGTTTTTCAGGCTTCATGTCTGGCAACTATTGCAAAGGGCGTTACTTCAGCCAGCTTCTTGAAGGTAGTGCTGAATGGGTTGCCAGCGGGAAGCTTGTAAGCATTCTTTGAAGATATACGACTTGTGGTGGGACAAGTTTGCATCTTGGTGCACTGCTAGGGACTTTTTGCCTTGGGTGGCTTAGGTCCAGCAGCTTGCAGACTTCTGTTTAAGTCTGAGGAGGGGCACTTGAAGGTTTGCACTATGGAGGGATGCAAGTCGGCCGTTGCAGCTACCCTTAAGACCAGGGGGCAGAGTTTGGGGATGGATCCTGCCCTGTGTGGACTTGCAAATAACTTCTATACAGATTGTTTGATAGAATGCAATCTAGTCCCTTGCTGGAATCCCTCCTTAGTGTTTGGGGCACTTACTAAGCCTCCATTAGAGTGTAGGGATATGGGTTTGATTGATAATAAGATCCTTAACTTTAAGATGGTCTTTTTGTTAGCTCTGGCCACAGGGAACATACATGCCTTGGATAGATCCCTCACGACTCTGCTGATGGGAAGGTTGTCTTGCTAAGGCCTAAGGGACAAGTGGTGCATTACCAATTACTTGCCTGTTTTTTGGGTTAAGTCACTCTCAGTAACAATGTCCAGGTCCAAACTAGATCAGGCCCTTTGTGCTGTTTGTTTAAACATATTTTATGTGATCAAATACAATTGGGGAAAAGGGCAAACCCTATATTAAACTCTGTTGGGGAAGAAAGATGGATGGACAGGACAGACGAAACAACACAATACCAAGTACAATGTTCTGAGTACACTTTCCATCCACCGTAAACAGGCCACTGAGCATCGCACTCTGGAACAAGTTGAAGGAAGGCACCACAAGCGTAACAAGACAGACAGTGGGGCTGTAAAGATATAACTAATCATCTGCTAAATGAGAAAAGATGTAAATATATTTTCTGAGCAAGATAACAGTCACAAGATTAATAATTACTTAACTGAATTATGTTATGGCTTTAGACTGAAAACGTCTAGTTTTTCAGATATAGTCCTGGACAGCTAGAAATATATATTCAATATTTTCAAAACTGCCGCCTGAAGCACCATACAAGATTGTTTCCAAGACTGAGAGGAGCATAATTGTTTACAACGCTGTGGAGATCATTCCTTGGGATGATATGATAGGGACAAAAAAACAATGCCATACATCTTCAATGTCTTGCCTGCATCTACACTCTGAAGAATCAATAACACCAATAGCAAACAGGTGAGCATTCTTCTGACTGCGGCCCATGTGCAGTCTAGCGTGGATTACTGCCAGGAATTGTTTACCAACACAATTAAGTTGAGTTTGCTTAACTGATGTTAGTACATTCTGGCTAATTTTCTGTTTGAAATCAAATATAGACTCTGAATTTCGTACTTTAGAAGGAAGTTGGTTCCAAAGTTTGGTTGTGGCTTGGAAAAAAGATGTGTCAAAGAGTTCAATTCGTGTTCTTAAAAGTGGAATATCTGGCATCTGTCTGGTATTGTATCTTCTATTGTGATTTGGATCGTTGGGAATAATGTTACTGAGGTATTGTAGGACTACGTTATTTTCGATTTTGTACAAATTTATTTATTTGCTCTTTTCTGCATTTTGCCAATGATGTAAAACCTGTTTCTTCATATAACTTAGCATTTGGTGTCAAGCCTCCAAGCATCTGCTTGGGTGTGGCCATCCCAGACAATGCAACCATATTCCATTAAAGGTCTAATGAAAGAGATGTACAGTAAATCCTCTCTATACTGACCACCATTTCTCGGTCCCAATTATATAATTCCAATGTAAGCAAACCTCCCAATACCAAACACTTTTTTCCGGTCCCAAAGGTGTTTGGTATAGGGAGGTTTTACAGTAGATCATTTCTAGAGTCTTTCTATCAAGGCTATATTGCAGAGTTTTCAAAATGTTGAGCTACTTAGTAGCTTTCATGACTGTTGTATTTATGTGATCTTGTCACCAGAGATCAGGTCAAAGTAAGTCCTAAATGTTTATACTGGTCAACATTATCCAACTGATGGCCTTAGAACACTAAAGGAGGTTGATTCACCTGGTTCCTTTTTTGAGAAATTAACATGGCTTCTGTTTTCAAAGCGTTGAAAGTTACAAACCAATCTTGAGACCAAGCCTCTATGGAAGAAAGGTCAACGTTCATCATTATTGCTGACCAATATGGATTATCAACATTAAGTTATAAGGATGTATCATCTGCGAAGAGTTTAATTTTCGATCAAACAATGTTCACTATATCATTTATAAATATCAAAAAGAAAAGATACAGAGCCTTGGGGGACACCAGCATTTATTGTGCTCCACTGAGGTGCCTGTCCATTAAATACAACGCACTGTTGGCGATGAAATAAATACTTTTCAAACCAATTAGGCAGCGAACCCGATATGCCACTGTTCAGTAAGCAATCGTGCCAACTATGATCAAAAGCTTTGTTTATGTCAAGAAAAACAATTCGAACCTGCCTCTGTTGATCCATTGCAAGGCACAATTCGTGATAGAGGGAAAGAAGCTGGTTGAATGCAGAGTCACCAGGAATAAGTCCGGACTGGTTTGCCGACAGAAGCAGATTATCCCTAAGAAAATTAAATAAATGTTTAAATATAACTCTTACCTTCCCAACACAACTGAGAAGAGAAATTGGATGAGAGTTATTACATAAACGTGCACGTGGGTCACCCTTTTTATACAAAGGGATTACTTATGTTTTCTTCCACAAACCGGGAAAGTGTTTAAGAGACAGGAACAAATTGAATAGTCTAATTAATGAAACAAATACAGAGGGTGCTGCTTCCTTCAGAATATGGGAGCTGATGCCGTCAGGACCGGTGGCCTTTGTGACATCTAAACTTTCCAGAATATTACAGATTTCAATTAAATTAATTTCAATGGATTTAAAAATATTGGTGGGCAGATCGATGGGAGGGAGCACAGGCGCCATCGATGTGCCAAGATTACTTTTCCTAAAAAAAAATATATTGAAAATTTCCGCTTTGGATAGATTATCAGTCAGATGAAAGGTTTTCATGTAATAAAGATGGGGTAGTAGAAGAATGAACACTCATAAGTGTTTCAGAGGCTCGCCAAGTTAATCAATGTAATTTTGTTCAGCATTTTTCAGCTGCTCCTGGTACTGATTACGTAGTCTGTAGTAAGTACTCCAAGCTAAGTATTGTGTTTTTTGTCTTTTGCTACCTTATACGCTCGAATGACCTTCCGCTTCTCAGAGCAGAGTTTGGAACTGTACCAGGGGTGATCAGAAGGACAAACTGTTATAGTTCTGTTGGAAAACGTGTCTTTTGCGGCCTGAAGAAACGATTCTGTCCATTTCTTGCAGCAAACATCAATATCTTCCAGGCTGAAACAATCATTCCAATTTATTTCGTTCAAAGAATTTCTACATGTATCAAAATTGGCTTCCTCGTAAAGCCAAATATGTCTTTTAAAAGGAGACTCTTTCTTGCGCCAAAAGAACATGTTAGCACCTACAACTGAATTATCGCAGTTAGAAATTGGTGGTAAAATTCGCAGATCTGTGACAAAATCCGGTATGTTAGAAATGATCTGGTCAAGACATGTAGAAGTGGTTTTGGTGATTCGTGTTGGCTCATTTATATGTAGAGTGAGAAAGTTTGTAAGGCAGAATTGCTTTAATTTGGAACCAGAAGTGGTGGAAAAGTCTGAGTTTAAATCACCTGTTAAGATAAATGTTTGAGTGCTACTACTTTTGATAAGATCAAAACTATCCTGTTATTTGTCCCAAAAGAAACCAGGCGAATTAGGGGGTCTATAGACGACTCCTAGAAGGAATGTGTTATTATGAATTCCTATTTCGGCCCACAGTAATTCAATTTCCGGAATCTCAAGATCAGCTCTGCGAAAAAATGCAAGTGATTTAGACACAAAGAGAGCTTCTCCACCCCCAGGCCATTTGAGCGGTCCTTCCGTATAACGTTGTGGTAGCCAGCTAGAGTGATTTCGTCATCAGTAGAAGGTAGGTCTCTGAAAGGGTTTTGATATCAAAATCAGAAATTATACCACTTTTGATGCATCTTAAGTTGTCTGAGTTTAAGCTTCGAACTTTTAAATTGCAAAGTGTGACATCACAAAAGTCATCAGAAGGTCCAAGATTAATACGAATATCACCGCATAAAAGTAAAAGTATAGGAAGGACCACCAATATGTATTCACTGGAACGTGTAGCAGATTTGTAAAAGTATGAAAAGTAAACAACCAATAGTCCTTCTCTCAATCTAGCCAGTAATTATGAGTGTATGCATGCATAATAAGTAGATAAAAAGTAACAAATTAAGTATAAAGGACATAGTAACTTCAAAAAAGTAATCGAGTAGTCCGGGATAATTGCACAGAAGCAATGAAAATAGACACTGAGAATGTACCCGACTGCATTAAAAACTTTCACGTACCTATACCTGATAAGGCTTTGAAACAATAGTTCATAGTATATCCAGTGATAGGAAAGACATAGTTCCCTGAACAGTAGAATGTGAAAAAACAATATAAGTCTATTGTACAAAAGCAATGGATATGCAGCAAACGAAGAAATGGCTACTGATACTTTGCTTAATGTCATGAGCCGAATGTGTAAGTTTCGAAAACAAAGAATTCCACAAAATAGATGAGAAATGTTCCAGCACTTATGCTTATAAGAATTTTGTAAAATGTAGATCCATAATTAATGAGTTCTAATCGAAACGTCTTCGAAGCAGAGTTGCTGAAAGGACAGGTCTTCACCAAATTTCAAAGAAAGGGCTGTGACGTATGCAAACGAAGTATAATGATACAAATTTATATACAAGTACGTAATTGAAGCTCTTAATATTGTCGTACAGTGCATAATACAGACGGTTAAACCTGCATGACCCGATGACGATGACAACGGGATAAACGATATAGAGAGAAATCATTAGACACAATAGCATGAACATAAAACAATGGGAATATTCAAATGTAGCGCCCCAACACATAAACATATTCAATAAAAAGATATATAAAACATTGCAATTGCAAAGGCATTGATTGCACCAGCACTAAGCAGGGTCGGGAGGTCAGTACATATTTCACCACCCTCTATCAATCTTAAGTGAAAGCATTGCCTCCGTAACATATACCTGAACATATCCAATTGAAGATTCAGTTGCTTCGAATCATATATCACCACACATAATGATATAATAGAAATTAATGCTTCTTCAGGGGAAGATAGAAATAATGTATGGTGAAAAGTAATACTCTATGCAAATTTTACTGTAATTAGCATACTGAATACAATGGAAATAATTCGATTTGCACAAATTCTACCTGTTGATGCACCTGGCAACAATGATGATAAAAATAAAAATAATATTATGCCGATATCAGTAAACAAACTTCATCCCTGCTACGTTTGGGCCGAGTAAGTGTAATTACGATGGTTAGTGCATCAGATGCACAATACAATACTGCAGGAACAAAACGTTCAAGCGTCTGTATATTACACACAGTTTGAATACTTGTGAGAAAATGCAGTATAAATAAAGGTACTCACATCATACCACGTCATATGATCTAACCTAAAAAAAGCGGTAAAACAAACTTCGTCCCTGCTGCGCCTGTGCCCAGTATAATAGTGTATCATGTGGAGAACACAAAACCAAAATTTAAATACTCGTGTATAACCCACACAAACAGTTTATATTAGCTTGGGTCATATGATGGAGGAAGTGAATAGATTTATTTGCATCCTCCATGGCCTAAAACAGTGTAAGTATTAAAAAATATGTGCCATCACACAACTTGTGCAAAATACTTTTGCACATTTAAAAGTTCATGATAATTACAATTTACATTATTTTAATTTATCAGATTGGTTTAGTACATTATGAATTAAATTAATTAAATAGGTATGGCCAAAAAGTATAGAAAGGACAAGTACCGGGCAGTAAGTAGGAGAATAGACAGATTTTCAAGTCGAAATCCTCGTATAAGACACCAACTAAACAGCTGTACCTGGATACTACTGAACCCTGTCGGGAGCATGTAGATGGATCTTTGATTACAATCACCACGTAATATTCTAGGTGGACGTAATATTTATGATAGTCACCATACAATACCTGCATATTTCCAACCTGAAACTTAGTCACTTAAAATTGGTCACACATCATAAAACATAATAATATAATAGATAATAAGTTGCAGAATATGAAGATTGCTAGTGTCCGTAATGTCGAAACAAATCTCCAGTGGATGAGTAGTTTTAGCCTCTATATGAGCAGCAGTCAGTAAGGAATAGTTTTTTTATCATTTTCATCAGAGACAGTAGTTTCATTTAGCTTAAATATACATTGTTGCGCATGAAAGACTTGTATGTGGACATTTTTTGTAAATCATTGAGGTCAGTTTGAAGGTGATGGGACCATCCACAATTATTGTCTATTCAAGTCTTTGTCCGAATTGACAATGAGTATCTTCGGACCTTCAGAAAGTTGCTTCTTTATAAGGATTTTCCCATCGCGCATCCAGGTGTCCATAATGAGTCTGGATTTCTTCATCTGCCAGACGCGATAGAACAATTTTTCTCTACATTGGGTCAGATCTTCCACCAAATAAATGCTGGAACCACAAAGCTTACTCCTGGCACCATATACCTTATTGTGGCTCCTGTAACTGGCAAACTGCACAATGATTTGAAGCTGACTATTTGCACCATACTTTGCGCCCACACTGTGGGATCGCTGGATGTCCGACAACTGCAGGGTAAATCCCATCTTGCTATTGATTGTATTCAAGATAGGTTGGTCAGTGTCATCTTCAGTATTGGATTCTGGCACCCCAACAAATCTCAGGTTGAGCAGCCGATCATATTGCTCCAAATCGTCTATGACAAATTCAAGTTGCTCAAAAGTGGCCTTTAGCTGGTCAGTAGTTTGAGCTAGGCGTTTCACCTTGGCTTGCAATGATTTGACCATGGCACCATCTTTGGTCGTAACATTTGTACCTATGGGGTAATCATGAAGTTGTTGCTCAAGGGTAGTCAAACGTTTGTCAGTTTTTTCACATCCTTTAGTGAGATCATCGAAGTTCTCCATCTTTTTGGTAATAACTTTAGAGAGAACGTTGGAAAAAACCTTGGTTTGGAGTCCAACAATTCGCGGGTCCATTAATGTGGTGAGCCAGAAACGCATTCACTTGTTTGCCATTTTTGTGGTTTGAGTTGTCTCACCACCCGTATTTTTCCTTGTGGGCTTGTTACCTGTCTAACCCTGACTTTGGACAGGGTCATGTAGATGGTCTGAATCGGAATGTAACAATGTTGAACCTCCAAAATTTTCTTCATACAAAGGGTTCATTGAGTCACGCATGAGCTTGCCAAGATCCATTTCAGTGGCCATGATGATTATATAACACATGGAACACATTGACGAACCTGTGGCAGATGAATATACCACAACTGAAATCCGATAAATAGACAGTAAGTAGTTACCAAAGTCCAAAATAAATCTCACAGATGCTCTGGCTCAAATGTTTTCATATGGTAATAATTAATACGAAGAAGAGAATTGTTAACTTGCCAAAAATGAAGTTCATTCTACAACCCCATGATCCCGCCTTTCAACTGCTCTGCGCCATCCAGTGGAAACTTTGCGCCATTAGAATCCTGTGAAACTATTAAGAAACAGTAGTCACCATTGATGACTAATGTTTCTTAACAATACTTTGATATTGAAAAACTTGTGAAGAACTAAAGAAACAGTAGTCACCATAGGTGATTACTGTTTCTTAAGAATAGATTTACATTGAAAAACTTCATGTTGGAAGTCAATCACAGGCTTGAATCTCCATATGTGGCCCACAGATAGAAGAACCTGCAAGTGATATAAAATTAGAATGCAGGGCCTTAGTTGCAACGTGAATAGGTTTTTATTGCACATACACTGTGTTACATGTGTGAACTAGAAGCTTTATTCACTACTCGAGGAGCTATCATCTGTGTCAGTTGCCGACACACAAAGTGCCGAGAACCTTGGGCATGGTCTTCTTCATGAACTTTTGGTAAGTTAGGTGGTCTTTGTGTGTCATTTCTACCAGAATCCTTGACCTTCTACTCCGTTTCTTGTCACTTTCACTGCGTTGGTTAGATTGATCCACTTCTTGGAGTGGGATCCGATGTGTGGACCTACGCCCATTTTCTTCTTCTCCCACGTTGCTGACATCATCAGAATCGGTTCCACAAATATACTTATCTCTGCGGTCAAGTACTTGTCTCTGTCTGGCTGCCGATAAACCTGGCGGGCCTGCTTCTGGTGTAGCTGTGGGACCAGCAGCTTGGTTAATTGGCCTTATGGAGTGCACATGGTTTTCTCTGTCTTGTGACGATGTGGAAACTGGTAGCTTAGATACAGTTGGTTGCAACTCTGGCCCGCTTGATATCGTCAACCAGTTCCCTACAAAATATGACAACATTTAAAACATGAAAAAAAATTAGGAACTTGTATGTATCAGTATCCTTACTTTTATATCTGATTTCACACACACACACACACACACACACACACACACACACACACACACACACACACTGTAAGCTTTCATCATGAATTATGCAAAAGCAGACAATTTTAGTTGAAAATAAATCAAATGGTACATTACAAGGCCTTTTTAAAAAATTTGTGTATTCGTCCATCCGTCCATCCATCCCAGTAATCATTTATTTTTTTTATATATTTATTCATTCATTTTTTTACTTTAGTAGAATGTAACTATCTTTTCAACGTCTTATACGATAACTTTGAACAAATATATGGGTTTCAAGTCACGTGGCTTTCCTGCTGATTCCCTTTTTCTTGCAATACCTGGTTTCTTCATCCTCAATATCTCTTAGGGACATGTTATGGCGCAATTTACTCTGCAATCGGTCTTTTATAGCCTTCACTGGTGACACATTGTAGTACATGTATCTCCGAGTTTTGTCTGGTAACACATGGGAATTCTCTTGGACTGTTTCTATGACAGCATCCCAATCAGCCTCATGTGCCTGGTAACTCCTGAGGATATGAATCACCTCTTCCTTGGCAAAACTAGGTGCAGATACTCTCAAAGGTTTGGCTAAAGTTAAAAATAAATAAATAATTAATGAAATACGTACACAATTTTACACGAAATTTTGCAATGATTTTTATTACGGTTTAATTCCAAAAATGGTTTAAATTATATCTCTTTCATGTTTCGTATACTGTAGACCTATCTTAATGATAGCGTCACACTGTTACAAATGCACTTTGCGCCAATCAGCACTGGTTTGAACCTAAAATTGGAACATTGTCTGAGAAGAATTCACCACGTATACACCTTCTATGTATAGTTATTATGTAAAAACACTTGTCATGTTCCTATTGTCAGTGATCCTTCAAAGCTTTTGTCGTATGCAACACAGTTATCCTTGTAAGGCTGAGACAATTTTATAATTCACGCCTAATTTTGCGGCAAATTTGGACTGGGTTGATTAGTTGTCCCGGTATTCTTAAATTATCAGGTACGTCGATGAAGAAACATCAAAATAACTTACCTTTATACATGACACAACTTAAAACCACCGCTTTCTTTGACAACAATGTGCACAGAAACAGCAACCTTGATTCCTGTGTCACCGGAAAGAAAGTCAATATTCAGTTTCTTGTATCGGTTAAACTGGCGATGGATCAAAGGCGGTTGGTAAGGTTGATGCCAGGTATCACCTACCCACCTCCCAGTAGTAATCGTATCGTGAGAGCATTGCTGCCTATTTTGCTCTTTCTAGTGAGACTTCCAAGGACCTTATCGTACAATCGTGCTATCCCGCGGAACCGCTTTGCTATCATTGACCAGAAAATGTGGGGAGGAAGGGGTGTGTTCATTCTGTTCTAGGAGCATCCTCATGGGTGTATCAGGAGAAACGCCTGACACTTTTTTGGAAATGCTTGTTACCGTTTATTCATTGGTCAGCGAGAACTCTTACATTCAAAACGGTCCCCTTTCCCCACGGTACTTTTGGTGCTTTTGTGGCTCAAAAGCTACCCCACTTATCATTTTCTCAGCATTTTATTTAACATAAGATGTCAGCGTGTTTGTGATCTTGTCAACCTTTACTGGCCAGTATTACATGAGACATATGCACCGAATGTTAGATGGCCAACTACAAATGAGTGGATGGAAATGAGGGGCAACTGGAGACACATCTATGATTCTGTAGGTGCCATGGATGGAACATCCCACCAGATACACAGACCTATTGTTGAGCCTTAACATTTATATTATTCTGGTTGCCGTTGTTATTATTGCATACACACACAAGTGATTATTAACAATAAGAAAGAAATAGTTTGCATTCACTCTGGCTTCCGTGGGCACTGTAATGATGCCCAAATGTTGCGTCTGATGCCCGAAATAGGACCAGGAAGAGAGTTAGATTTCCCCAATGAATGTGTTCTGCTAGCAGATAAAATATATCCCAATGGCCATCCCTTAATGACACCAATTACCAACCATCAAATTAACCAGCGTCCTTTCAACCAATGATTTATGTGTACCCAGTTCAACAGACAGCTCAGCAAATATCATGTGTACGTTGAGCATGTCACCAAACTGCTTAAGTTATGCAAAATAATTGGAACACTTTATCGTCACCCACGATGGAGGATGGCTGCCACTGTGCAACTCTGTGCTGGGTTAGCGCAAAGAACAGTGAACTTGCTTTGACTGGTAATGAACTACAGCACCTGATTTGCTCCAGCAGCGGTAGTCATCTGAAACATGAATGGACACACAAAAGGATGGTGCAAAATTTAGACATTAGTTTCATAAATTTACCTCGTTAAATGTTGGATTATGGAGTGAAATTCCATGGGTATATATACACAGTGTACTTTAAAATACATTCATAGCGTGAGGTATACAAATGCGGTATCCAATTTTCATTGTATTAGTTAATGGATTCATCATTCATTTCAAAATTTAAATATGCAATTAAGCAATTAATAGGTCAATAAATTATATGTGGCGTTGTTTCTTTGTGAAGGTCTTCATTTGAATGCGATTCTGTTGACAGAGCCGAGTCATAAGTATAGATAAATTTGTACATTTCGGAGATAGCCCCCAAATTTTGACTGTAATTCCGATCTCCACTTCCAATTCTTACTCCCCTAAGTCGCGGATTCGTCTAGTAGGTGCAATAATGTTTTTGTTTGGATAAAAGTTCTAAATAATTGTGTAAATAAAACACTGAGCCTTTTGTGAATTGGTTTTATGCCTATATAGACCTAAAATTTATATCTGCAAGGTCAAATAATAAATATAAAGTGAACTCAGGCCTTACTCTTAAAATTTTACATAAGCAAAGGCGAGGAAGGAAATAAAATGAGTGCTTTGTTTTCAAATGGAAAGAGAGTAATTGACAACTGAGTTGTCACAACTACTTTCTGGTACAACTTTTGTGTTTCTGGTTTTTCACTTGCTGAAGAAAAGGGCCAACATTTTTTGTGCTGTTGTCTACTGTTTAGACAGCACCAAAAAGTGGACATTTTGAAACACATTTTTGCATTTTGTAAATTGTGCATGCAGGCCTCTCTAATAACGTTGCTTTGTTTAGCAGTACAAACCATTATCGTGTCCACATGCACATTTTGTCGTACGTGAATGAGATTTAGTAGAGAATAAACAGGGTTACAGTTGTGTGCTTTTATTAGAGGTCAGTCATCACTGTTGTGCGCTTATTTTAATTGAAAGCAGTTGTTATTAACATCAGTTCAGCTCATTCGAGGTATTTCTGTGCTTCAGGACTGATCTTATCTTTCTGTCACTGTCTCCATTTTTAGCTGCAGTTGTCAGTCTGGTTGCAATAAGACAAGGATACCTATGGGGTAAAATGGCTTATAAACGAGTTAGAATATGTGGGGGAGCCCAATATGAACTCTCTGAGACTGAAGTCCATGGAGAACAGGGCCTTGAGGACCTTACTCCCCTACAAAGGGACAATATGGAAAGAAGGGGTGAAATAACACAATCCCTAGATGGGGAAACTCATTTTGATTAACAGATTGAAGTTGGAACTGTTGGAGATGTAGCCATGTTTCCACAGGTAAAACAACTTCTTTAGGCCAACCAGGCTCAAACACAGACCCAAATGCAGGCCGGATAGTCACTTGGTTTGAAGCCCTCAAGCAAATGTTTAAAGAATTGAGATGCACCTTTTCAAAAGCGATTAATGCCGGTGCCAAAGAGATGAGTTCTTTATCTAAGGAAGTTAGTTTACTAGTCTTGCTGTTGTGTTAGAAATAGGGCTGGGGTGTAAGTCTAGGACCAGATTCTCAACAGATGAAGAGCTTCTCTGAGACGAGCAGGAAAGGGGTTTAAGAAGTTCCCCTAGGTTTTGGGGTGAAAGGGGAGGGCAGTTGTCTAGAGATGACATGGTGCAAGGCGGGGGCCATTTAGTGATCTCATCTCCCAACAGGTCAGACAGTCTGTATGTGGATGAGCAGTGTTATGGCTGTGGACAAGTAGGGCACTACAAACAAAGCTGCTAAAGTGTTAACAATAAAAGCAGAAGTGCAAGTCCATGGTCAGAAAACTTCAAAGGGCTGAATCAGGTGGGTGAGGCCCAGCCTCATTAAATTTTGATATTGACACACCACATGGGAATGTAAGGTTCAATGAAGAGGCTAGTTTTCTACGTCCACCTTTGTGAGCCAAGCATTTTGAGTTGTTGAGTGGGACCCAAAACAATCTGTTTGTCTCAAAGAATAAATCTGCATTTGTGCAGTAGGAAGGCATTACACCATTTTGTATGTCCACTTACTCGTTGGTGGATGCCCACAATTGGCTGTTATTGATATGGGTGCATGGGCAACCTTGGTATCAGATAGGATTGCCAAAAGATGGAAGTACCGAGTCACACTTTACATATTCTTCCCAAGGTAAAGATTAGATGCTTCAGTGGTGATAGATATGTTGAAGGAGAAAAACACCTATTAGATACTTACAGGATTAGAAGTGAAGTTGTAGAATGACCGGTTTTGGTGGCTCCAATCAAGGAGGAAGTTCTTTTGGGTCTATACTCCATATTGCTGTTGATGCAACAAACCAGAGGAGGTTTTTGTGGGTGGATGTAGAATTGATACCCACACAAGCCTATAAGGCTTAAGTGAAGCTACTTTATCCCATGTTACATTAGAAGCAGATGTAACCCTGAAGGCTGAAAGTGAGCACATAGTGTCGGCAAGTGCAGGTGGGGGAATTGGAAATGCCCCTGGTGTTAGAACCAGTGAGTGTTGATGAGGACGTTTTGGTGGGAAGTGTACTCACTCAAGGAAGGGCTAGGTTTACTGTTTATCTTATTAACCTGTCCTGTAGACCCCGGCTGTAAGAGAAGGGCAATTGACCAAGACAGAGATGCTTGATGACCCATGCAGAATTAAACAGACATTTGTGTCTGAGAGGGCAGTGGACCCTTGCGGAGTTTTAGATGAGGAGACCATTGTGCCTCAGAGGGGTGTGAGCTCTGTTGAGACCTTTTCTGACCAGTCTGGGCCTCAAGAGGGAATGTCATGTTTTGGTGTTGATTGTTCCAGCTTTGCCATTCCTTGACACTTGGAAAGGTTATGTCAAAATAGCAGTTACACCAGTTATGTCAAAATAGCAGTACAGGCCTTTCTGTTAGTGAGGCACAGTCCTTGAAAGATCTGCTAATCAAATATTAGGGTGTCTTTGTCTGATAGCTACCTATTATCTAAAACTTCGACATTTTTTAAATATAGCAAGGGTTTCCCAAAATTTGTTTAGGGTAAACATTTTTTAGACATATAGGCCTATTAGTACAAACTTATTTTCTTTGTTAAAGCATGTATTTGGTGATATAATGGTTACTTGGAATATTCGCAATCAAGTGAATCGAGCTGGAGAGCCTTTCCCGTGTATTGAGACACATATAAGTTGAATGGGCCCTTTAATGTTGTTGAAACTGTGTCGATAAGGATTGTTTGTTTTAAACATAATAGCATGTGGTGTACTCTAAACTTGCTATATTTGTTACAAACCAACCCTCATCATGTTTGTCGTTTGCATAGGCAATAATGGATCGTCTGAAGTTGAAAATTTCATTTGTACCTTGTGACTTCCTGCACACCGTTTTTGTCACAGAACCTGCCTTCATACCTTTTTGGCAATATTGTATGCAAATGTTTACGTTCTCCCGTTCCAACTCTATGCTAACAACTCCAATTTGTGTTAACAACGTCTGCTTCCAAAACAGCTCTTTGTTAGACTTTTGTTCAAAATGAAGGGCCCCATATCTTACATTTCATCAATACTTGTGTAATTCAAGTAAACGTTTCACCGTGGTAAGAAAATGTAAGAAAGCAAGTGCATGATGTATACTGGTTTGGCATCACGCATAGCCGCAATGGCCTCTTCAAAATGCAAAATTATTTCTGGCACTATTTGTAACTTTCTCACGGCTCCATTAGCCACAAAATGCTTACAATTGTTTTGACATTTACCGTAAGTCTGCAAAGTTAAGGCGCACTTTTAGCGTCACCGTCTTTTTCACAGTCATAGGGTGCATTAAGCCTATTTACGCGTACACAGCACAGGAACATTTTCACCGGCTCCCACTACTTTGCCGATTTGCGAACAAGTTTACAATTGTGAGCCTCTTTCAACTCATGAATGATCTCGCAACTTCTTGTATCAAAATCATTGGATTAGAAGCATATATAAACGCTCACCATGTTGTCGATATTGTAAAATATCCGTAATATTATTTCAAAAGACGAATGCTCATGTTATGGAACTTAATTAAAGGGATTTTTTGGCATGGTTTTCATGCATAAACCAACTGTGTGACCCAAACGGCCTATAGTAACGGCAATGTTTGTGTACTGCAGCGCAAAGGCTCATAGGAGCTAAACGTTTTCTCTGGTGACTTGTGGGCATGACTTTGTAAAACCCGCATGTCACATATAAACTTTTCTTGTTAATTATAAAATGCTGAAAGTGTAAACGAAAATTTATACATTATATTTGTAGAGCAGAAAAATAAAAACTTTGAATTAACTTTTAACCTATTTTCGTGACCCTGTTGTTCGCCTGTTTTTAGCGTGTAACCCAGGGGAAATATAACTATAATCATTGAACTACAATAAACCTGTGAACAATTTTCTTTAATCTCATGTTATTCTCTTTACACCATCTAGTGGCCATTTTTAATATTACGTATATCCTCGAAAAACGAGCAGGTGGCCTGTTTCCACTATTCTACCAGACAGTAGAATTAAAGTAAACAGATATGATAGTTTTTTCACCCCTTGACAAAAATAACGGGTACTAACGTGCCTCGTGGCAAATGCCTCTTTACCCCTGAAGGCTATAAGCGGATAAATGCAATGCAGATAAAGTTTATTTCCTACTAAAATTCTTGGTTTTTGCCTTACATCTGCATTGCTAGACATGGCAGCCTCTTTCCACTATTCTACCAGCCAGTAAAATAATAAAGCAAACAGATTTGATAGCTTTTTACCCCTTGACAAAACCGAGGGGCATTATTAGTGAGCTGCCTTATGTCCTTACATTTTGTGTCCAGGCTATATTTCTGGGCTGTATGTGACACTTTCGAGTCATAACTAGTGGTCTGACCACCGGAAGCAAGTGTGCTAAATGGTGTCATTCAGATGATAACCAGTACCTCTGTGTTGGTTCATGCCAAGGGCAGACTTGTATGCAGCACAGGCAAGCCACAGGACGAATAACCTTACAGTGGTAGTTGGCCCATTATGATGCATTCACTGCAAGGCGCCATATCACTTGAGTTTATTACAGCAAAGCAGTCTCGAGACTGGTTTGTCACAATATTTTAACATTCTGTTACATTTAAACCTATGGCTAAATGTATTAGGATACTTTGTATTCAATGAATTTTAACAATGCTGCGCTACTTGTGTAGAAGTGCAAATGATAACATGAATGCATAGAATTAAATTAATACGACACACACACACACACACACACACACACACACACACACACACACACACACACACATATATATATATATATATATATATATATATATATATATATATATATATATATATATATATATATATATATATATATATATATATATATTTTGAGGACGAATTCAAAAGTGCTTGTGAAGCAGAAATGAGACTGTGACTTCATTTCTGTATTGAAACCATCGATGTGTCCAATGTGCTGTGCAAACAAGAACTGATGCCTGTGTGGTAAATTCTCACATGAAACGCAGGCATCCATATTATAAATGTATCTTATGTATATTGTCGTATGGGCTACATTACATACTGTACTCTAAGAAACAACTTGTGGCACATACTTACGGAGTTAATGCTTATTGGCTTAATAATTATATATACATATACATATATATATATACTTTTTCTCTCTTCTTTTCTTTAATTATTTGTCTTTGTTATAGTTTTTCATATGTATCATAAGTGGAAGTCTAAAATGAGATTCATGGCCCAAAGTCCCAAGGCTGCATGGTCCCACGTACCTGTGCGGAATAAATGACAAGTTTTGAAAAAAAAAATGAAAAAGAAGCCACATGCGTGGCGACGTACCATTGCCTTTACCAAAGCTTTCCCCATTAACATCACGACAGCGAAGGTCAGTTGAGGATATGGGGTCCCATAAGTGGAATTATAGTGATACAGCTGACGCCTTACGATGATCTTCAAAACAAGGACATTCTCCTTCAGCACCCTTAATACAGCTTTGATGCCTTAACTTCAGAAGCTTATTGAGTTAGATGAAATTCCAATAGCATTCCTTGCTGTATTCATCAATGTAGGAAACGGAATCGCAGCATGTCAGGGAATGAAAGGAGAGATTGTTCCAAGTTCAGGCCATGGACGAAAGGACAGAAGTATCCATGAGTTGATTCATATAGATTTCTTTTTTCTTTTTCTTTTTCTGGGGCACATTGGACATGAGAGTCTAGGCCCACATATTAGCGTATGATATTAGGCCTATGTCGTTAGTTGCACCAAGAAGTGCACAATATCATAAGATAACGCTCAAATACTTAAGACATGTGCAGAACAATAGTATCCACATTCATGAATTCCCATCCAACAATGACAACAAAGGGCAGAGATAAAAGTGTTACCAAAACATCAACATTCAGCTTTCAACACCCATGTGAAAAAATCAATTTCACTCCTGACTTGAGACAGGCAGTCTCCCACAAAAAGGCAACTGGTGATTTTAAAGCGGTCCTCTCAACCTTTAAAATAGTCTTCACTGAGAACAAACTTTAGTTTTTGTTTCCCAAAACATATGGGCCGAACCACTTAAAACCCAAAATGTACGACCTGTGACAAAGATAAAACACACATATGGTAGGCCTGCCACTTTTTAGTGTTCCTGACTTGTCAGTCAACTGAGCTTACAGCAAAAGAAGAATACACAACTACAGTGAGTTCGGACTCCTCATTGTGTGCATCCGGCCCCCCTAATGTGGAGAGTTACGGTCGACTTGGGAATAGCGCGTCTGCTACACTTACAGAAACCGTAATGACATTATCTTGTAGATCACGACTATCAGCTAATCATGCAAGACGTGCAGCAGATCTTGCTATTGTTTGGGAAGGGTCATATTGTGACATTGGAATAGATTTGTCTTCTATGATTTTCTATCTTTATTGTTTCACATCTTTTGCAGCAATTCACCTTAGTCAGAGTTTTAATAGCTTCGTATCTATATCTGTCAAATGTAATAGTACGTCTTTTAGTTTTGATTATGTTCCCAAATAGGATTTTCGATATTGTCTGCATGGTCACCTATCTTCATGCATTCATTGGGATTTTCCACCAAGTGTCATACGTGTTCGTCTATGGATCAACAAGCAAAAAGTTTGAGCATATCATTTGCAAAGATATTGACCCCGGGTTGGTCAACAATACCAATAATGGTATTGTCGACCAATCCGGGGTTAATATGTTTGCTAATAATGTGTTACCAGCACGTGTATTGTGGTAGCATGAACACTGCAAAATATATTGGAATTGAGTGATTGACATCACCCGCACGCAACAATGAATAAAACACTCTTCTTTGGCAGGAACAGCACATAGTTTTGGCAGTTGTGGTGTGCTGGAAGGACAGAATTAACTGAAAAAAGAAAGGAATTTTTATCCAATCCATGATGGTTATCTTATGTGCAAAACAAATAGGCCTATAACATGATACAATCACCTTGCAAGGAGCAGAACCACAGAACTTAAATTTACCTTTGCCATGACAGTCATGCCATATTCAGTTTTCCCTCATATCATGCCATAGGTAATTTTCTGTACCACATTTCTATACAAGGTGTAACTGATAGTAACGCTTGTTACTTCAGACAGGCGAACCATGTTGCTCAGGGGCACATAATCAACACAATGAGACATGATATTAGCTCATGACACACGATACTCAGCCCACCCACTGCCCGTCCTGCATGAAAAGCTGTCATCTTATGCTGTGGCATTTGTAGATGATCTGTTATGTTTGCTGCAGTTTTTTAGATTTTTATATCTCTCTGATATAGGGAGAAAATAACATAAGCTCAGCTGACTTGTCAGTCAACGCTTATAGGGTTGTCATCTGCCCTCCCGTCATGCACAATTCACATTTTCGGCTTAATCTCCGAAAACATCCGCCAGTTTCACTTCATACTTGGTGCTAATGTTTCTCTTAAGGGTGTGCACCGAATATCTTCAAATGGCCCCGCCCCAATATTCTAAAAAAAAAAAAAAAAAAAAAAAAAAAAAAGGAAAAGAAAAAGAAAAAAAGAGAGACAAAAACGATTTTTTTTCAAACGATTTTTTGTTCCTTTTTTGGCAAAATTCTTAAAAGACTACATAACCACCCATCCAATTCTGTGCAAACTACACAAGGAAACCCATGGGAACCATGCTTTCTTATGTGTTTACCAAGTGACGCTGTATTTTCCCATTTTATTGAATGAATTTTGGTATGCTTTTGCTATTTTTGATTTCTTCAAAACCGTCATGCATATTGTCCTGAAAATTCATGGAATTGTTCCCTGCAGTAGGGCCAAATCAGGTTGTTCACTAGGTGGCAATGTTGCAGATCCACCATGACTTCCTGTATTTTATTCATTTCAGGTACTTTTTCGTAAGTACACACATTCCTATTGATTACTGTGCAAGTCGTTCCTTTTGCTTTAAAAAAAATACAGAGAACCGTTCCCAGACATTACATCGAAGTTTTATGATACCAAATTTAAACATTTTATGTTAAATATTATGGTTTGTAGGCATGGAAAACTTCTGAAGTGGAGCCCTTTGTAATATGTCGCCTATCACCTCAAATAACGAGAAAGTGACGATTTTTCTTCACATAATAAAAATATAGGTTAATATCTGAAAGACAATGTATGGTTTTGGGGGCTGGCGGCAATAATTTAGAAAGATGAGTAAAATAAAACACTGTGACGCTGTATACGCTGAGCTTTACAGTCGGGCCCTTAAGTCCTCCTTTTAGCTCAGTTGACCTGTCGATCAGCTGAGCTTATCGGATGATCAGTTATCCATCGGCCATCCTCATATTAACCTTTTCGACTTCTCGTCCAGAGCCATTGTTCATATTCACTAATGTACTGGGATGTATCTGGGATGGGTGTCTGCCAAGTTTGTTCAAATAGTCACGCTCCAGAGATTTTTGAACTTAATGTTCATTGTTGGGGCAAAATCTTATAAGATCGCTAAAACCGCTCGGCCAGTTGCTTTGAAATTGCATAGTGACACGTCTGGAAACCCATAGACCAGCATTTGCTCAACAGGTCGCACAGCGATTTGTTTCTTTTCTTTAATTAAATGTGTTTGCGCTTTTGTTATTTTCCACTTGTTTTCCAAAGTCCCCTTTCAGATGATATTGAAATTTGTAGGGAAAGTGTTTTTTGTGGCAGCGTCATAGAAAGTTGTTTATTAGGTTGTCTTACTATGGATCCCGGATTTTCCAGTTCGCGAATTTATCGGGTAATGCATATAGTGATTACTATGTAAGTCAACGGAGGTTCCAATAGTAACTCACATTTGCGACTTCTCCAAAATCGTCGGCCATATTCACTTCAAACCTGCTTATGTTGTTCCTTGGGTTAGCCTCCACAACATTTTTTCAAATTGTTATGCTCCGTTGATTTTGTGAATTTTTATGATTTTAAGTTGTCATTATTGGCCAAATCTGAGAAGCTCTCTGAAAGCGCTAGTCCAGTTGCTTAAAATTGCATAGGGACATTTTTGGAGACTTTAATTTGTTTAACAGGTAGTACAGGGTTTATTTTGTGATTTTTTGCGTTTTAAAGCTGTTTTCAGCATCTTTTCCAAAACCGTTACTCCGATTATGCATACAAATGGTAGAAATGGACCTTGTGTACAGGTCAAGCAACACTGTTCACTCGGTGGTTATGTTGTGGATTTCTGATTTTTAATGGATATTTCAGTATGGATATCTAATGCTCAATGTAAAAATTCCTGCTGATTACTATACAAGTCAATAGGGATTGCTATTGCAATTGCTTTCGTTTTTGTTTCAAAACCGTCAACCATATTCACTTTAAAACTGGTGCAGATATACCTTGGGTGGGTCTCTATCATGGAATCGGTCCCTGGTGCTTCTGGGCACCCATAGAACGGGGTGGGACTTATTTTGGGTTGAGATTTTCAAGGTCACTGGCAGTTCATACAGACCACGTCCCTCTTGTTTCAATTGATATTGGCATTCACGAGATGCACACTCATAACCACATGCATATTCATCCCCATTTGAGGATCAAAATTTTAGCAGATTATTTCGTGTGTATTATGTTTTAAATACTTGCTACGAGGAACTACAACTGTTATATACGACACACACAAGGCAATTTCTCAATTACTGTTTATTTTTCACTATCCAGTGCACAAATGTTTCTAATTTCACTTTAAATCTCTGAAATAATGTTTGAAATATGTGTTGATGCTAAGTCAATATGAACACAAACAGAATGATAAAAACTAAAAGGTTACAACTTTATTTTAAATGCCCAAATCGTGCTATTTTGGTGGATCTGAATAGGATATAGAGCCTACACATGGCGTTCAATTTGAGGCACAGGAAGTTGCTATGTCCATCTCAAAACACGAAGGCTAAATTGGGTAAGTGCTGATTAAATGTCGCGCTGATCCCCTTTAGTCTTGTATGTTCTGAGAAAAGTAAATACCTCAGTGATTATTATTTTGCACGGTTTTTAAAACCTAATGATATTGCTTTTGGAAACTTAATGGTGGCACTTGGTGTGTATATGCTGGAGATGTCCATTTGTTCCCACAATGGGTAGACAAAATTTGGATCAGGAGGCTGAGAAGATATTGTTTTCGTACAGATACATACCCAGCTAAAGGTAATAGGAGAATACGAACTTTCTAAGCTTAGGATACTTTTTTTCTATATATTATACAGTGTTTTGCTCTAACCATCCAAACTCTGGATATTAGTATACAAACCACATTTAGATTTTCAATGTTTTGGTTATACTATTTCCTTTAGGATATAAACATTTGACAAATGCTTTTCTCACAGAGAAAACAATATATTAGCAAATTGGTGTTAAATATTGATGGAGTTTGGAAAAATTAACAGCTGTACAATCATTTATATTTTAGGGCACAAAATTTCCCGAATACACTCTAAATCAGAATTTCGCGAGTTTTGTTTTCCGATTATATGCAGGTTTTCATTCCACATTCAAGCTGCTGCAATTTTCCCGAGTTTATTATACATGGACTAGGTTTCCTCGGGAAAAACTCGGCAATATTTATCCCTCGTGAAATTTTGTAATTATACAGTATGCATTTAAAAATTTCCAAATACTTTAATGGACAAAACCCTCAAGCAATTTAACATTTTAACGAATGGAGGGCACGCAAAAATATTTGTTTATGCTTAACATAGATGATGCTGGAGAAACTTTGAAATAATTTTCTATGTCTCAGCACGTGTATTTTTACAGATAAGCAGTGACAAATTCCTTTGATAAAACTACGAAACATTTGAAGCAGGATTACTCGAATTGTCGGCGAGCCATTTCCATTAGCTCATATGGGAAAGATGTTGCCCAAGTCTAGTTCCAGGGTGAACGTTTCACTTCAGATATTTGTGCTGGCAAACGGGATGGGCGCTTGTAGGTTTGGACCTGCTGATTTCATTCAACGGGATTTGGGCCCTAAACTAAGCACGACAGGCAATATTGCCTTGCTGAAATTATTGATAATGTGCGATGCATTCCGAGGTAATGTCCAAAACAATTAACGGTGATATCTTGTCCAGAGATATAACCCCACCCTGCGTAAATTTCACAGGTTATTTTCGTATCACGATGAAAAATCCAAGGAAATCACACTTACCTGACCCCCTTTAAAATCCGTTCACTTACTTACTTTAGGTATCAATGGCAATGTTTCCGCTACAATGAGAACCATCTGCTGTTTAAACAAATTCGGCAAGGTATAGCGAAGAGGTGCTTTTCCGGAGGAAACAAATTTAGAGCTTCTCGAGCCATATTTTTCTGACCACACCTACATATATATGACTTGGCTATTTTGTCAGCGTTGTTAACGGAGGGAGCAACAGGACTGGCTCGTCCTCGATATATTGCCAGAAAACCCCTCAACATATCTGCCTCGAAGGTCAATTTTAGCTTAGCTGACTTGTCAGTCAGGTGAGCTTGTAGGATGGTCAGTCGTCTGTCTTACATCTGTCCATCAACAATTCACATTTTCACCTTTTTCTTCCAAATCATTAGCAAGATTCACTTCAAACTCAGTGCAGATCTACCTTGGGTAGGTCTCTAGCAGCTTTGCTCAAATGGTCATGCTCCAAAGATTTGCGTTTTTACCATTTGTTTCTTTTTTGGCAAAATGTTGAAACCTCCTCCTCTCCAAAACCGCGTAGCAAATTGTTTTGAAATTGCATGGGGACACTTTGGGGGGGGGATACTCAGATCCGAATTTGTAGAAGAGTTTCAGCTGCAGTTTTTCTATTTTTTAACGAATTTTCCGTGTTTTCGCTATTTTGGACTCCGCCTCCAAAACCATCTCTAGGATTACTCTGGAACTTCGTGGAAATTTAGCTTGTGGCTGCTTAAACAAAGTTGTTCATTAGGTGTTGGTACTGTGGATCAGTGATTGTAAAGAATATTGCTATTTGGGTCCATATCGCTTAAATTCATATGTTCCTAGTCATTATGATGTAATTCAATGGAAATTGCAATGGGTTTTCACATGTTTGACTTTTTCTCAAAAACTGTCACCTAGGTTCACCTGAAACCTGGCGAGAGTGTACCTTAGGTGGCTGACCAAGGTTGTCCAAATAGTCACACTCTGGCGATGTTTAGATTTGTTACCCAAATTTTAGTCTTTATTTTTTGGTCATTTTTTTTTCAAATTCCGTCCCCCCATAACATTCAAACCTTTTTTGTGAGGTGAGGGAAATGTCAAGCTATCAGAAACATAACACTAAAATGCGCTAAATATCTTCATCAAAATTTTAACATCGTAGTTATCTTTGAATTCTAAAGCGAACTCCCTGAAGGCATTGGTATTTTGGACACCAAGCAGTTTTCTCTATGTGTTATCAATCATTGATTGATACCAAACGTATGACATCATTATGCCACATTTTGTACAACAGACTACACTGAACACCTTTTTAAACACAGATGCACTAAGAATGGAACTACCAGTTCTTGAGCATGCATCATCGACACAAACGTGATATTAGTCACTTTGTTAAAGTATAGGTAAGTGACCTTTATGTTTTAAAAAAGGTGTCAATAATACCAAAACTCCCAAAACTCCACATAATTACAAAGTTTCTTCTAGGTTTTGCTGCTCTGGGTCTGCTGTTTTTTTTCCTTTTTTTGAAATTAAGAAAACGTTGTCAAGAGTCATATTTCAGAAACTACCAAGAGCGAAAACTGGAATACCCCATGTGAAGAAATAACAATCTCATTTCATGTCGACAAGAGAACATAGGCACTTCTTGATGTTCAAAACAACATGCACCTGCACTTACTTTCTGCAAGGTCTGGTATCTCAAGGGCAAGAGCATGGAGGCACCTCCGACGTTTTGGACACCTTCCCTGATCTCAATCCTCGTGTTCAGTACTTCCAAGTGTACATCTATTATATCAATGGGATATGATTGTCCAGTGGGGGCAGTGCTGGTGCTATTCTATAGCATAATTAAGGTATTGTAAAAAACACATGTGAGTGATATATACCTTTTTGACCACCTTTGCAAACTTTTCACTTTTGCACCAAAACCCCATAAATGGTTCCTGCTATAGACACATTCAGCTTTTTAACGCAATTTATGAAATATAAGGTACATTAACCATGGTAATTTTAAGAAATGAATTATTTATTATACACATACTTATGGTTAACTCACTGTATATTAAATTTAATGCAGTGAAGGGACAAAAGGCTGAAAGCTACGACTTGCTGTAACTACTGACACTTGTATCCAATACAACCACACAGGTATATATTGACATGTTAGGAACGTGGACCCTATAAGATAGGAGTTGTTCATACTGCTTCCTTGGAAACTATTACTGCATTTAGCAGTATATTTAAACATCACTCTCCGGTCGTGTAACTGTTGACGCCATTGCATTGCAATATTTGAGATACTGATGATCCCTTAAAATAATTAGGAACAGGATTTTTGTGATTTTGCTGCTGTGAGATCGGAGTCCTCTGACAAAGTCCTTCCACTTAAAGAAAGAGCGTATCCGTGATCATATTTGCGCCAGCTTCAGATAGAACCCGCCTTTTCACCGAATTTGGTAAGGAATGAAAATGAACTCTCCCATCCCCACCCCACGCCCAAAAAACCCCCGAGAGTTTCTCTAAACTTCTTGTTTTCAAGCAATGCTAATATATATCTGACCTGGTTAATTACCAAGTAGAAAAGTGAGGAGGGTCATAGTACATGCAACATGATTTTTTAAAATTTAGTACAGTACAGGGGATGAGATACATATTTTACCATTTTACATTTCTTTACAATAACTGCTGACTAACTGCTATCTGTGCCTCTCAGTGCTGTGTACGGGAAACCCATTATCCCCTTACACGGACCCACATAGTCAGGCGAAAAATATGCTCAAGTTTTACTGAACACCACTTGCAGCAAAAGTGCTGGCCACTGGGTTAACTCTGTCAAAATTTATTGACATTTCTTCCCAGAAACAAGATGTTCTGGACTCAAACTTGCAATTTTTCTGAAACTCTCCATCAGTCTGCAACAAATGAATGTATACATCGGAAGAATATTGCCGAGTTACATTACGCTTCACTTTGGTCTCTGGGTATGTTTGTCATTCTTAACGTATTTATTTATTTATTTATATATTTATATTTTTTTTTCATTTAGTGATTTCTGTTCTTTTTTGTCTTTGTTTTTTGGTTTTCATTTTTAACTGCTGTGGGTGTTGAACGTAAATTTTGAGACGGCGTTCTCAACTAATAACCTCAAATGGATATTATTTAGGATAGTTTTACATTGTTGTCGATCTGTTTTGTATTGCCAGCTTTCGAACTCACACAGTCATAACCCTGCCTGTTGTGCTGCTTGATATTACCTGTTAAAGACAGCTTGTCTTACCATCTTTACCATATACATGGACCGCTCAACCATGATGGATATATGTGAACACCGTGCGTCTCTCCCAAAAGACATGGAGAAGACTGGTGCAACATCTTTGCACTATCACAGGTAACTATTTGTCGACTCAGTTAAAAATACTGCACAAACGACCTTCATCTATTTTGCTGCCCAAAACGTCAGAAATTTATGTTCCTGACTGTTTACCTATGCCCAAGCCATTGATTGCTTCGGTCACACATACATGCTTCCCTTGTATCAGTTACCGCGAACTGCACCATGCACACTGTGCAAGGGATGGGATATTTTTGCTTCAAGACGCATTAGCTTCACTATTACCACAGACACTGATATTTCGTCCAGGGACACTCCTTACGTTCCTAACCAGAGTCGTTGTTATATATTTTATTACCAGCATCGTCATTATTGTTAGCGTGATTTTTGTCGGTGTTATATTTTACATTCACATGTGTTGCATTTTGGCCCTATTTCGTTATTTGTTACCACACTGATTTTCATGATGGAGACACTTTCCTAAAAATCACTGAAACGGGGCGACAATAAGGTGCTTTTGTGGCCAGATAAGATCTATTTCTCTCATAAGAAGCAAATAGTATGAGAATGCAAAAGTTTTTAATGCAAACTACCTTTTTCATAGGTCTCACACCCTGCCACATGACGGAAGAAAAAAAGTTGCTTTGTTGCTACCATGATAGACAATGCTGGAAGATCCGCGCATGAGTATGTTGTCATAACGTTTTATATCATAATATTTTATGCGGCATTTCATAATGTCAATTGTTGCTCTCACACACGCGCGAGTCATCGCTGGATTTGAGGACTGTGCTAAGTGCCATATAATTAAATTTCGTGCTGCAGACATATACACTCATTAACATGATCAAGAACACGTGTTCGCAAGTCTTGGCAATCCTTCTGTTCCGAAAACAGATAAGGGACTTAAACCGGGTCAGCATTGTTAATCGAGCAAGTAATATATCTTGCTCGTCCCGGACATGCTTCCGGAAGCCCCCTCGATATATCAACCTTCTGTCATGCTTCAGTAATTATATTCTCCTCTACAGTTGTTTCCACGACACAATCTTCCGGAAATTTTGGACAAGAATTTTGCTTCAACACATTGTGCTGTGTTTCATGCCGTATCTGCTAACATTACACACACACACACACACACACACACGCGCGCGCGCGCGCGCACACGCACACGCACACGCACACACACAGAGAAACCTATGGATCCGATTTACTCAAACAGAATTACTCTACATCAAGAGCTCCACACATGCACATGGAAGGCAATATATAATTCCTTTATAACTGATGGTGAAATTATCATTGATTCATCAGTTAAGGGAATTTATTTTGGACTGCGTGCTATTTACTTCTATTGAGACTAAGAAAAATTGCATTGGACTACCGTGAGCAACAAGTTGGGGTGCTCTATGTGAAGCAACAACGATCTCTTGAAATAGCGAAACATGGACAGTCCCCTATGTCTAGGATAACTTCTGCCTGGACTCACTTTTCGCTTCGTTAAATATTCCCATGGCAGGACGTCTCGAGGATTTTGACAAATTCCGCCTAGTATAAGTCGCCATGTTTCAATATCTCCGAGTATATATATATATATATATATATATATATATATATATATATATATATATATATATATATATATATATATATATATATATATATATATATATATACCACTTATATCAACCTTAAATCATAAGATGATTGTCGAGCCGTCTAGTGAGAAATGAACAGGAGTAAAGTAGGTCAGCTCCCTACCAGGCCAGACCAACAAGTCAGACAATAATGCGACCAATATCTAGTCAAAACGGGTAAACCACATCTAACTATAGGCCCGAGAATATAACCACACATTTATGCAAACTTAGCAGAAAAAACCAAATCACTACACATAGCGTCCAATACGACTAGGAAGACCACAACGCAGCACAAATGTTCCTGGAGTATGCATAATGCTAGTATTCCAGGGCACTTGTTTGCTGCACGGTTGGCTGCACTGTTAAGCACTTCCCTATGGTGACCAGATTGGGATAATAGATCATTGGTTTAATTAGACGTACAAATCAGCCAAACACATACACAAATTCTGCAAATGGGGATACTGTCTAAAGGAGAGACGAATTAATATCTTATCAAATTTCAAAACTAGTATGACACCATGGCCAAAATACAAAGACGGATTTTTTTATCTGACTAAAACTGTGCGTTTGATGTATAACTTAAATATCTAAAATGTTAGCTTGGGACACATGTTGTGTCGAGCAATGTCTTGTTTGCTTACAAGCAATTGTAGGAAATAAATTAGAACATGTTTTTACGTGGTATATATTTATATGCAGGCATTTACATCTGCTCCAACCCGCGAATAAGAACCAACGACCTTGTCATCTTGGGGGACAATTGAAACAACATGCATGCACGCATCCGAGATGAGACGTTGGAGTATTTTTTTTTTTTTTTACATATAGTCATTTTAAACGTCTGGAAGTTAGCTTCGTATTGATACATGTGGTGCCTGCGAAGACGGACTCTGTTTCGTGCCATGGTCTCATTGGACCGCTCTGAGACCATCGCGCGCAACAAGAGTCTTTCTTGGCAGGCAAATACATGTTTTTTCAAGATACAAACTAACTTGGTGATATACATCGACTGAAACAAAAGTACATGCCACAATATATGGTGCGGTATTTATAAATATCTGGATCATCAATGTGTCTTCTTTCAAGAGTCTTATCTCATATATATAGCCAGGTTTCATTCTCTCTGAGGTATCCTATATCGACGCACCACCGCGCACACTAAGTTACACACTAGCAAACTTTTATCCATACCTCAATGTGAATGAATGGCCATGAATAAATGAGCTTTATAGCAACTGCACCATTTGATACACATCCATGGTAATTTGATGCGCCTAAAAATGTCACGAAAATAGTAAGGATTAATAAAATACATGTTTGTTCCAGCTAAGGATAACCAATGCGTGTTCATTTTTGTTAACAATGTTCTGGCTAAACCAATTGTTGGCGACTAATTAAGTACGGGTTAATCGATCAGAACCGCCCTTCGAAGCGGGGTTCGAAACGGTTCATTATTTTTGAGGCATGAACCTGTTGAACCGGCGGTTCGATCGAACCGCTGCCACCTCTACAATGTAATAAGGGAAACTCACACTTCTGGTGTTACAGGGGCTCCCCGTGGTGCCACTTGAATATTTACCCATCCCTTAAACATATCCATCGGGTTAAAACATATTTCTGCTTTATTTACAGACATCAAAATTGTGGCTGGATTTAAGGTCACTCTCAAACGCTAAATGTAACTATCATTTACATCACGAAAAATTACCTTTAGAGCACCAAAATAAATTTTACTGAAAATCTCAAAAAATAGGAATTCAGTAAAAATCTAAAACACTGAAGCATCTGCCAGTTAAAAAAAATATGGTACAGACCAAGAGAATGTTCAAGAAAAAAACAGGTCCACAATTGCAAAATGATCGAAGGACCTGTGTCCCCCAGCGCAATGGTTTCAACATACCACATAAGAAACCTATACAACATAAGAGCAACAGGGTCAAACAATTGCAAATGCTGCTGTATTTATTGAAAGGATGTACCAGCTAGACATAAAATGTATATATTGAATCAGATCCCAAGGTTGTTTCTTAATATGATATGGTATATATACAAGCAACAGAGAGGAAATGATATCGTATAGCATTGAAACATGAACAACATAAGAAGATACACAAAGTGAAAGTTTAAAATAGGATTTTTTGCATATTAGCTGTTGAATCAATTTATTACGGTAATACAATGGTAACTGGTATTTATAGATTCTATGATCAGCATGATGTTAGGAAGGCGAGATCTACTGTATGTGCTTTGATAAGTGTTGGTTCTGTGATTCATTGTTGCAGTCCAAATTGACTGGTAATTCAAAGAAGGGCGCGATTAGCTGAAGTTAAGCTATATTAATAGATACTTCGTACCTGCATACAATGTTTCTTTGGCAAGGGTCGGTCGGTGTGACCTAGAACTTAGGTCAAGGTCATTTAAAATAACTTTCAGTCAACATCTTTCTTTACTGGTCCTGTGTTGAAAATATCAAAGGCAAAGCTACAATGGCACTAGATATATAAATCAAAATGTCGACATATTCTTTGGCCCTGTGGCATTGAAAATAAGTCAAGTCTAAGTCACAAACAACACACAACACATATGCCCCTTGTATGATGCATCTCTTGTAAATTTGTTTGTATCTTATGGGGTTCTTGCGATATGTTGCTGAACGGATGGGTGGATGGATGGACAACCGAAGCAAGGACCGACTGACTGTTCCTATCGTCACTACTTCTTTGCCACCTTCGATGGCAGGGGACAAAAACAAAAACGTCATACAACTGAAAATTTTGCTCTGAAAATTGAATGAATTCAGATGCAGTGAACAATGTGCTTAAGATAGTCCTACAGACTGTTGGTGTATACCCTTAACACCATATACATGATCTTATGCGGTGTAACAAGTGTGGATTTTGATGGTACGTCATTATCGAATCATTTCAAAGAACATTGAAAACAATTTCCACAATGTAAAATATAGTCAAAATGGTAAATGTGCAAAAACAAACACTACGCACACGAGAAATATAGGCCTTTTATAGGTTTGAATTTACCCTAAAAATCCAATGTCATATTGCCAAAAACCGTTTCTTGTGCCTCTGAGTACACACGGTCACACAATAAAATATGAGTGTAATATTTTTTATCCATTATTCTTAATAAATCACTGTTTAGACTGACTTTCGTTTGCACCAAACATCATGAACGTGCTCCCAATGACGTATGTACACAACAAAAGCTTACCGTTCCCGAAGTGTATGGGATTTTGACCTCAAGAACCACAAAATATTCTCCTAATCACCATTTTCAGTTCATTGACTTGGAACAATGTTTTCATGTTTGCATGGTGCACCCTGTCATCACAGAAATTAACAAAAAATATGACCTGCATGGAGTCAAATGCGAAATAATCTGATTTTTTTATACCCCTTTTTTTGTCAGTGGACTCAGATTTGGCGCTATAAAGTCAACCCAAGGAACGTTTTGTGATACACATTTACATATATGGCCTGGAGGTCAATACCAAATGCTAGATTGAATGTGTGTTGTCAATCATATATGGGAAACCATTGCTTTTCACAAAATATATTTTTTATGTATATATACATACATACATACTTACATACATACATTTACGTCCATGTTTTTTTATGATATATATATATATATATATATATATATATATATATATATATATATATATATGTGTGTGTGTGTGTGTGTGTGTGTGTGTATACAACAAACAAACTTTAGCTTAGAAATTTAATGTTAAGTGGTAATTTAATCCATCTAGTAGCATAGGTTACGTACCGAGGCTTGAAAATCTGGCAATTTGAATTTATATTGTGAGAATCACTTTTCCAAGATGCCAAACGGCAAGCCAATCTGTGGATCAACCTATAAATTTGGATCAAAAACTGACATGAGATGTTTCAGAAACCGAACAATCAGCAATAAATCTAAAAGCACAGAGCGAGAAACTTGACCTAGCTATAATAAATAGTTTTTGAACGCATTGTAACTCTGGGTAGCCCACCTTGTCATCTGGTACAATCCAATGTCAAGTACGGCTCAGCCATTCTTAGCACGACCTTTCCAAATGTATGCACTATATATATATATATATATATATATATATATATATATATATATATATATATATATATATATATATATATATATATATATATATATATATATATATATATATATATATATATATATATATATATATATATATATATATATATATATATATATATATGTATATAAATATAGTATTGCCTTGAGTGGTTTATGGGCAGAGTTGTAATCCTCAGACCGTATGGTTGGCAGTTGTTCTGTTTATCGACAGTTCTACAATGCCCATAAACCATATTTGCCGTAAATTCAATGTACAAATTAGCAAATCTGCCCAGATATTATCGGAAGCTATAAATGCCCAGAAACTGTGGTAAAATATACTTGGTATATACTGCCCATAGTCCGGTTTGAGGAGTACAATTGACCCACAGACAATGGGCATGACCAACAAACTATATATATATATATATATATATATATATATATATATATATATATATATATATATATATATATATATATATATATATATATTTATATATATATATATATATGTGTGTGTGTGTGTGTGTGTGTGTGTGGAGCCAGCACTCTCTGCAGGTTGCCAGGATTACCCCAGCACTCATATTGATACCTATACTCCAAAAAACCATCGTCAATATTGGGTATGTGTCTCAGGATAAGTGTGCGAGGTTTGCTCATTTGTATTAGTGCTTTTTATTACATCTTCTGAAACATGTGGAAGCATGTGATGTTCCTGAAAAGGACCTTTTTGTTTGTTTGAAAGCTGCACGAATTAATTGCGATGTCACCATCAGGCATAAGTCCTGACTTTTTGGCATGCTGCTGGTGAGCATGGCTATTTCGGCCTGGGGAATATGCTTTCACTAGTCTGTGAGCCGCTGTGCCAGGTAGTCCAGAGTGGCAACAGGTTCGTCGTTCTCGTCCCTGACTGCATGGACCACCAAGCACTTCCCATACATGTTTAATGGGGACAGACAAGGAGATCAGTCTGGTCATGGCAAAATTTGGATGTTGTGCTGCTGGAAATATTGCATGCTAAAGCTATGCAGTATACACCCATGCATTGTCTTGCTGGAACAGTGGTCCAGGCTGTTGCTGAAACCATTCGGCGAATGTTGGCAGGATCTCATCCAGATAGCACTGGCCTGTTACAGTCCCACTTTTATATTTATATTGAAATGCAATTATATACAATCAGCAAATGGACTGTGGATATATAAGAATGTCTAGGCCCAGTTGATGTTTTCACGTTTTTGAAAAATCTCATACGTAATGAAACCTGTGTTTCAATTAAAATTTATATGCTCTTACTGAACTCATTAATGGCAAAAGAACAGCCCCATGACAACTACAAATATAACAATCAGAATAGAAGAAAGGCTAAATTAATGATAAGTGTTTCAAAAATTATCTCCGCATGAGGCATCTGACTTTTGCTTTAAATATGACATAAAACAATCATGCCATTTTCTGGCACACCGGATCTGACAAGTTTCAGCACGCTCATCAGCCCCCTGGGATAATTAGTATCATGAAACCCATGTTGCTCCAGCTGTCAAATTCATGTGTCATATGACAGAATGTGTCAAAAGTCACAGAATCCCCCATCAAATATATGGTATTTACTTTCGTTTCTTGTAAACCGATTAATTAAAAGAAATGGACAATATAGCGTATTACGCTATGATGAAAAAAGCCTAATGTAGTTATGGATATATTTTATATTTTGAAGTAAGTAAAACAGATTCGTCAGTTATCGCTCCCATCAACTAGATAATCAAGGTGTACTTTTTACCGGAGCATATAATTTGTTGCACTTATGTTTTGTGATTCTAGCGGGACCTAACACGTAGAGCTGTTGGTGCCAAAGGAGCTTTGCCTAATCATGTACAGACCATCTGTCGATGCCAGTGGTTGGCAGAAACATTTTGAACTCACCAGTCAGAGTCAAATGCTATTCTTATTCTATGTTCCTGCGCATTTGACCCTCTGATATGCACTTCCGACATATGCATGCCGCATTTACTAGGCCTTCGGCAAACATTTTGCATTTAAGTCATGTTTTCCAAACACTGCTAAAAATCGCATTTTCTGTATTCATTACATTATTGTCAACTGTCTCGGGTTTGTTTCTGTATAATTCCATTGTGGCTCCAAATATAATGTTTTCCTGTCTGATGCTTTTCTGCGATCTTGTAATGGGATCACTTTTCTGCAGCTACGATGTGTTCATATTTTAATTCCATTTTTCTTGCTTTGCTTTCTTATGTCTTCCCACTAGGATTTTCATTTTCTGATTGATTTCGTTGTAGGTGAAGGATCACTATTTGTGATCCCTTACAGCAATGGGTGGTTAAACATTATTTGTCGGCCTTCTGGGTGATCCTTGTCTGATTCAGAATTTTTTTCGGATAACTGATGGGAGAACAATCAGGATCAGAAAAGTGAGGGTCATTAATGGACTCAGTATCTGTGTCAGGCACACGGTAGGAACCGTTTGTCTAACTGTACAAACAATTCAGCTGTCGTCGATGTGTCTAACACATAGTTTGCATAGATGCGGAAAATGCATCCAGTAAATTACCTTTCTCATCACCGGTTGCACACTTTAATTCTCAGTACCGACCATTATTTATTTATTTGCTTTTTCTAGGTTAAGTATTTGTTCATTTATTCTTTAAGCAGGATTACTGGCTCAGTGCCCTAGCGTTGATCTCTCGCCAGGCCATGGATGGTACAGTAAGCGGATGACACATAAAGCATAGAAATGATGTTAAACAATTAATATAGAGAAGATGATGAGAAATGAGGTGGCCATATAATACCCCTAATGAAATAAAATATAGAATATAAGCTGTACAATTACATAATTGTGTCCAGTAGATCATTGATGTATAAAATAAACAACAAAGGATCAATGGTCGAGGGCCGTGTTATACTGCATGTTATCGTTTTTGACTCAGATCCTGCATCATTGATCAAATGTCCTTTGCTGGTCATTTGTTAAATATGAGTAGAATCAATTCAGTTCAGGGCCCCATACAGTGTACTTCTCCATTTTTGCAATGCGAATCTGGTGATCCAGGATATTGGAGGCCCTTTTGAAATCAAGAAATAATATTCCACAGCACATTCACCATCAATGCTCCATTGTATAGTATTAATGAAATGCACTGGGGCAGTGTTGGTGGATTGCTGTTTTCGGAAACCTCATTGGTGGGGTGTCAGCAAGTTGTGCTTGGTCAGTAAAAGATAGAGCTGATCATTGAATGCCTCTGACCCTTTCACTGCTTGGGAAACCTTTAAAGGTTCATTCATGCATGTTTGCAACCCCCATGGAGCATATTTTAATCATCAAAATGCAGGATAACTGCACTGCAGATGTAGTTACTGTAATAGGTCTACTCGGTTTTTACTTTAGCCAGAAACTGTATAGACAGCTGTGACGGCAACAAAACCCAATGGTGGTTTCATGGGCGATACACAATTAAGATTCGATGCAAAACACAAAAACAAAAAACAAAAACAAAAAAACAAAAAACAAAAAAAAAACAAAAAAGAAAAACACCCCCCCCCAAAAAAGAACCGGACAGTATTGATCATTATTGATCTTCACATATTTCACCCATAACCTTAAAGAAGCATGTAGACACAAAGAAATGAGCACCATGGAAAAACACCTTTTCCAGCATCATCTTGTGAATAAACATGGTAGACATAGATCCAATGGTAAGGAAAATCTAGCTTTTGAGACGTCGAGGACGCAAATTGTTTGTTGACGATGGACGACAATAAATTCTGTGTGTGTACGCAGGTGCAGCAGACAAAAGGGGAGTCAAGAATAGTTATTTTCCAACACTTGTGTATATTCTGTCTGGTGTGGATATGTCATCAAATGGCCCATGTAACCGTTGATCAACCTAAGGCTATCCTAATTTATCTTGCGAATGTGTTCACCAACTAATTTCAGAATCACCGTCATCTCTCATCAGCCAGATTAGAGAGAGTTGACAGATTTCCATGGTCTCTCTGACACAATTTGTTCTGGGGCTGAAAAACCTTCTTTGTGTTACATGAGTTTATACAGCTTCATAGTCATGCGCAAACCTACACAGAACTAAGGAATGCAATGTAAAAAATGTAATAATTATAATCTCTTCATTCACCCTGGGGAGTTATCCGAAAAAATGACTGTGTGATCAGCCGGTGCTCAGTTGACCAAGAAATTTATCACACCAGTTGCCCTGTGACATTGGGCACGCGGCCAGCGTCACTGATGCACTGGCTATATCTGATCCACATAAAAAACCTCACCGTGTGAAACACCAAAATCGTAACAAAAATAGTTCACAAGTAATCGAGTGAACAGCATAATTCATATTGGTGTTCTCTGACTTTTGGAGTGAGGTAAAGGTCACTCATGTACTATCCGATCGGAACGTGGCCTTCTTAGCAGTAAAGCAACTTGCAATACAAAGGTTGCAGTTCAAATAGTTGTCGAACTATCGGGTGAACAGTAAAATTCATGTATGTGACCCCGTGACCTTGGTCACGAAGTAAAGGTTGCGTACATATCGTCCAGGTTTAGAGCTCAAAAGACTCATCGCCATGTGCAACATGAAAATCCTCGATGAAACAACTGCCACGTTGTAAAGTGAACACTAAATTTCGAACAAGCGGTTCTATGACTTTGGGCATGATGTCTAGATCAGACATATACTGATCAAATATGGCCTTTATAGAGGCCTACCAACATATAAAACAACAAAGCCCTGTCTGCAATATTTTTCAAGTCTTCAACTTTACAATAATATTCAGCGAAATCGCCGTATTTTGTGTGTAATATGTATGGCCTGGTTCAAATAGTTCTCAGTTTATCATGTGATTCAATAAATTTTGCGCAAGAGGCCCTCTCACCTTGGGAATGAATGAAGGTCACATACGTACTGTACACGCTGCAGGACGTGTCATTACGGCAAACCCAGTTGTCTACAACGACTAAAATTGAATGAGGAAAATTAAACATGAAAATTACAATCTCAAATGTACAACAAAATTATTTCACCCTTCCTATTCTAATGATACCTATTCTCGGTAAAACATCTTGAAACTCCAAACATCACAGGAAAAAACCTACCAAATACATAACTAAGCGTTATTGGCAAAAGTTTTCATCTAGCTGTTCTCATTCAAATGCACATGGTAATTCAGTAATTCCTGAAAGTGGTACTAGTTGGTGCATTAAGGCCAAGCCTTGAGTAGCACGATGTATTCATGCTATGTAAAGTAATATAATAAAGTACGACAAAAATACTGTTTTTATGGTACTTTAATACCTTTTACAGAAGGGTATGGCGAAAATTGAATAGGACAATTAAATGCCAGACAGATGCTAGATTTTGTCTTTGGTAATTGTATAAACAAATTTAAAGCAGGCCTATCACAATCATCATACAATTGATTCAAGGTACACTAAATAGATGTAATAATTCTTAACACCATATATCTGAAAAAAAAACCCATTTAAAATATATGATATATTTGAAGTGACCCTTTTTTTGGGGGGGGGGGGGGTCAGCAGCATGCCAACCATAATTTTATACAACAAATAAACTAGACTGTTCTGCACGAACATAGCAACTCTTTTTAGGCCTTATATTTAAAACATAAGGGCAATGATTTTTCTGATTATGTGTTTATTTGTTACATGTATTACAGGTTGAAATACATTCATCTATGATTTCAAGATACCTTGTTCAATCACAGGTAAATTATATCCTTGCGATGAATAGCACATGGATATATCATTATGACCCAGATACTTTGACGTTTTGACATAACTGCAAATCACAACATGTACTTTACTATTGCTATCTGCCTCTATTGGCATTTGTTAGACAAATTAAATGATTTAGGGTCAGCAGAAGAGTGCATGCGTTATTAAGAGTGATCAAGATATTTTACCATGTGAACTGTCTTTCACAGTGGTGGATTGTAATAAATATGCGTATTAAATTTCGTGGAACTAACCTAAAGTTCAAAGATTATGTAGCATACATACATGCAGTAGGACTGCCTCAGCGGGTGACATGTTCTGTCAATGACGCTACGATTCCCTATGAATCGGAAACAAAATATATATGTATTAACAATAAGCAAAGGGTAATAGTCTCTTCTGTTCGCCCAGACTGCTATCCTTTTTCTACGAACACTCCTATGTTTAAAAATTCACCAAACTCTGAGTTTTGTCCACAAAAACCTTTGAATTTCCTTTTGAAAAGCGTGGGTTTTGTAGCATAACCCTTGGTTTTTCTCACAAAACCATAGGGTTTATCACCAAACCCCGAGTTTCGTTAGCAGAACCCAAGATTTTGTTACGGAACCAATGGTTTTGCTTAATTATTGAATATTTATATGATTTTGGACAAAACCCTGTGTTTTGCCACAAAACTCTGGATTTTTGTACCAAATCCTGGGTTTCATGAATAAAACTCAGGGTTTCGGTACAAAACCTTGGGTTTTGAGCAAGCAACCCACAATCTAAGAGCAGAACTCTGAGTTTTGATCACAAAATCTTCTGTTTGTATTTTTTTTAAAACAAACCTTTTGTTTTGTAAATTTAGATTATGTAACTCTGTAAAATAAAAGACCGAAACCTATGGTTTTGGTGTCCATAAAATCACGGGTTCTGTAAACTGTGATAACTAAATCCTGCCTTTTTAGAGATTGCAAAACCCTGCGTTTAGTGACATCATAAATCGCTGGGTTTTGTGAAAGTGTAACACCCAGGGTTTTGCAATCAACCAATCATGACAGCTGTAACTTGGTAGGCAAGTCAACTCAAAAAAAAAAAAAAAAACCTAAAAAAAACAAAAAACAAAAAACAAAAAACAAAAAAACAACAAACAAAAAAAACCTAAAAAAAAACCCCTCAAACTACAAGTGGTTCAATTTTTGTAATAATTGACATCATTAGTGGTTACCACGCGCATGTTTAGCTGTTTTCACTGACGAGAGTGTAAAGTAAGTGCAGAATAAGTCACTCTGTTTCGATTTGGACATCGACTCACATAACGAAAGCCCTGTTGTGAGTGGTTGGTTTATCCATAAAACAAATTATAAAACCGTGGGTTTTTGACGTCACAAATCCTTGGATTTTGCAAATTATTCAAAACCATTAGATTTGTGACGTCACTTAACCCTGGGTTTTGTGAAACATTGAATGAAGCAACTATAATACCCAGGGTTATCAACAAAACTCAGGGTTTTGCAAATTATCAAGATGACTAAAGCATATTACAGAACCCTTAGATTTGTAATGCCACAAAACCCTGGATTTTGTAAATTATTGAACAAAGCAACTGCAAAACCCAGGGCTAACATAACAAAACTCAGGGATTTGAAAGAAATCGTGAGCTTTCGGAAAAGCTTGGTTAACAATACAAAACCCTGGGTTATGTTACAAAGCTCTGAGATTTGGGTAAAAATCCCTCGATTTTAATGCAAAAGCTTCAGTCTTGTGAACAAAATCTAAGCTTTGGTCTATAAAACCCTGGATTTTGTAATAAAACCAAGGGTTTGTGAATATGATTAAACAAAATTTAAAAGTTATGGAATTTTATTTGTTATGCTGGGTAGCCAGGGTTTTGTGACAAATCCCTGAGATTCACAAGCAAAACTCAGGGAACTGTTACAAAACCATGGTTTTAGGCACAATACCCTGGGTTTTGCGAATTATTGAACAGTACAACTTGCATACACTCCTACAACATTTGGGTAAATGCAACTGGTAGAAAAGTAAATCAATAGTTAAAAACTACACAAATTTAGCACTGACGGGATTTAAAAAGATCAGCACCACTTCTTACTCAATTTGAAGAGATATTAGTCCCAAGAAACGTCCTTTTGCAATTTTGAATTGGGCAAATTGTATCAGCAAAAATAGTCCGTAATATTAATCCTAAGTGACCAAAACATTCGTATAAAAACACTGGGATGTTATCTTTTGAATAGACCTAATTAAGATCCACTGAAGGCACGTCCAAATTTAGCACTGACGGGATTTGAAAAGATCAGCACCGCTTCTTACACAATTTGAAGAGGTATTAGTCCCAAGAAATGTCCTTTTGTAATTTTGAATTGGGCAAATTGTATCAGCAAAAATAGTCCTTAATATTAATCCCAAGTGACCAAAACATTCGTATAAAAACACTGGGATATTATCTTCTGAATAGACCTAATAAAGATCCACTGAAGGTACATCCTCAACAAGTTTGAAGTGGATCTGGTCTTTGGTTTGGCAAAAGCTACATTAACATGTATGTGCACTGCTACTCCTATCTTTACCATGTAAACATTTACTCTTCTCCATTGCCAGGCAATTTCACGAATCAATTGAAAAGCGGATTATGACAACAGTGCCATATGGTAAAAAAAACGAAACGTTGCTGGATATATGTCCAGCTATGTGGATTATGGGAATGAAAAAGTTCACTTTAGGAAAAAAACTAACCACGTGACTGCGGAAAGGGTCATGTGTCCGGACTCCAGAAAATCAAATCCAATAATGAATTATAGGACCAAATACGATTTTTTCCAATTGAAAGTTACTTTCAAAGAAGCAAAAGAATCCTACTGTACACCATTTAAGAAATAGTTATTGAAGGATGGTCAAAATAAAAGATCAAACCAGACCAAACCAGCCAGTCGGTCAAGTCAAGCTGACATCACGTTACATCAGAGCCTCATGTGATATGCTTCCTTTCTCATCGCTCAATGTACAACAATGTATAAAGCAGAAGGTGGGAAAGGAACTGGAATAGAACCTAGGCATTTAGCATCATCTAGCGGCCCCATATAAGCACGTCTGGCCCCAGATCTTGCCCACTGTCGCTCAATCACATGAGATCAAAAATGCTAGTCATGATGGTTAATGCCAGTATACTACATTCCACACGACCTTAGTCCCACAGAGGAACACACTAATGTCAAAAGAGGATTGGCAGGCCTTTGCTCAACTGAGATTACATGCACATGCAGAAGTGTATATGTAGGCTTGCCCATAATTCCTGATTCAAACAATTCGTTAAAAATCTAGAAATGACAGCAGCACCATGTCATGAACAAACTTAATATATACAGAGTCTAGATATATTCCCAACTAGTTTAGCAAATGCACTCCCAAAACCTTGTAAATGTGAATTAACGTTGCAATCCCCATTGACTTGCAGAGTAATCAAATGGAAAATATTCTATGGACAAGCATCGTCAACCAGATTAACTTCAAACTTGGTTGCTTTATACCTTGAGTGGGCCTCTATTAATTTTGAACCTATGGTCACACTGAATAGATTTAAAATAAGTTACGATTATATTTTTATTTTTAATTGTTGGCATAATCTATAACTACTTGTTCAATTGCTCTCAAATTGTACATGGAGACCATCGGGGACAATAGACATTAACATGTTCAACAGATGCAATTTTTTTTTTTATCTTAATCTTTTTGTCCCGATTTGCATGTATGATTCTCTTCACATTTGGTGGGACTGTACCCAGACTGGATCTCCAATACGTTTCTACAACACAAAGCGCTCCAGGTATTTCCTATTTTTGACGAGTTATCGACATTAGGAATTATCGGTACGAGTATTTGTACATGTTATCTGACAAATTGCTCTTGTTTCAGTAATGGAGGGTACCAGGCTCTCGGTTATAATTAAAAACTAATAGTAAAGTACTTCGGGTTTCTGTACAGGTTGTCAATTTTTACCTTGAGTATCTTTGAGAGGTCAAACTGAACCATTGCCTTATATCGTGGGTTTGATTGAATCGAAGCCAATGTTTATTTTGAAACACTAAAGGAAATTACCTATTGAATTTAGTTTAGTGTCGTTTATTTTGACATTGAGTGACTTTGAAGGGTTAAATTATCATGTTGGCATATATCTTTGTCATAGTAGATCCCATTACTTTTCATGTGAAACATGATGTCACCAGAACTGTGTGAGTGGAAAGTGATATTGTAAACAGTGATGATCTTCTTATAGAAAGGTTACGTTTATATCATATATAAGATCACATGACGATTCATTTTGGAGTTGTTTCCTAATCGGAACTTTTTAACACCACCAGTAAGTATACCAAAGTTCATATGCGGTATTATTAAATAATTATACATGGTGATTTACGTAGTTTAAGTAGGTGGTGTTTAAGTTTAATAATGTGAGAGGGTAAAGATATTTTAGTACATATTTTTCCTGACACTGTTATTCGAAATGTATTTTTCAATGAGAGTTAAAGCAAACAGATTTTAGAGTAGGAAAGTTGTCATAATATTCTGTATGCTGAATCTTTTGCGAGCATGAAGAAAATCAACTGCTTGGATTTGTTCATGTTTGAGAGAGTAAATTTATTCAAAGCAGTCACTTATCAGCTCACGGTCATTATACTTGTACCAAAAGTTGGGTCTCTAGACTTTATACTTCTATGTAGAGTCGTATCACATAAAATACAAACTTAAAAAATGTGCTTGTACGTGAAATAATATTTATGAACATAATGAAAGGCGTGCACCAAGAATATACTACAGGAGCACAACTGCCGATATATGCTAACTATCTGTGTATCCATGATCAAAACCTAGATATCATGACCAATTACTTGAGGTAGTTTCACTGAGTTTATTTTCTTATAAAAGGTGTCTCTGATGATACCTAGAGAATAACAGTGATATGTTCATTTAAAACTAATCGGCGAAGGACAACAATATTAACTTAATCTGCTGATCTGGTACTTAAGCAGGGAAGTGATAAAAAATGAAAAACAGGTATCCACAGGTCACAACAAATACTGCTGTGCTACTAGAAAGCTGAATCCTTTGATACGTGGTATGTCCTGCCATGGGATTAAAATCTATTTACGCTTTCTCTAAATCTGGTTAGTTGTATGTTTCTTCCAAAATGAAGAGCTGTATTATATATCTTTTATCTTTGTTTATTGTTTTGTAAAGGATATGAGGTAAGAAAACAATTATTCTGGAATGTCTAGTATTGAATGGGAGGCGTTCACTGCCCACACTATGCTTTGGAAGGTCTGTATGAATGTATCAGCAGAAGAAAGAAATTATAACAGACTAGTATGTTTCCATACAAGGATATCTGTTAATGCTTCATACCACCAAAGAGTTTTTTTTGTTTTTTTTTAAACCTGCATTTAATACATGACTAAACCGGACTTGGTGCAAGCACTTGTTAAAATAAAGTAGGTTATATTGTAGCAAAAATGGGTTCCTGTGACTATATAGCAATAAAGAGTGTAATGTATTTTAAGATGCAAATAAGCAAATTCAGTTATTTGTGTGGACTCCACGCCCTCAAACTGATCTGCCATGCCCTGGTGAGGTAAGGTAACATTGTCCAAACAGATGCTTCTGTTTGCGGGATAGTCGGAGAATTGATGGCTTTGTCAGAGATAACAATTTGAAAGCAGGATAAATTGATTTCATCGTGGTCAAATGCCGAGGAAAAAACTTGCAGTGCATTACAAACATGATACCAGCTTTTTGCACACCTATGTATGTATGTATGTATGTATGTATGTATGTATGTATGTATGTATGTATGTATGCATGTATGTATAAATAAACTTTACATATAACTTATTCAGAAGAGGTACCAGTAGCGTGACCTTCAACATGGGCGATTGTGAGCTCTTGTATGGCGGTTCTACAAGTATTAATGTATCACACTTTGGGTAGCCAGTTTGTAAAAATAGAAGTGTGTTTTGCGCTTTCAGTCTGCGAAAATGTTTTTCTTTTTCTTTTTTCTTTTGAGGGGGAGAGGCTTTTCCCGTGCCTCCTGCCTCCCAGAGTACTTATTTCTGTGTGATGTGCTAATGGAATTGCGCGAAATATGTTCTCCTGGGGGACTTGATCGACAACAGTGCATAAAATCTTAATGCCGGCTGAGCAAATTGTGTCTAAATATATGATATGGTTATAATGTGTACTTTTAATGTTGAGTCCTGTACGTTTTTCCTGATTGTTTCTGAACAGCATCTTTTTCTTTGAGATGGAACTCTTACTCGGGGGGGGGGGGGGGGAAGAAAGAACAAATACAAACATAACATCTAGCACAATTATATCCAATATGTATTTATCAAAGTTCTGGCACAAACTACCATTTTCAAGTGAAAGTTGACTTCAGTTTACCAGACAAAGCTATATTTGTCAATGCCAATATAGGTAAAGTGTGCCACAGTGAGAGTGAAGATAACATGCACTTCTTTTCTTCCTCTCAGATTACACCTAGGATCTGCAATGTATAAGATTATTCTAAAAAAAGAAAACTCCATTCATCACCTGGACATAATTGTCTTAAACTGCAGCAATCGGCATTATTTTCATGTTTTGATTAAAGGTAGACAATCCCCTAATGACAATCCAATCAGAGGCAGTCATGAGATAAGAAACCTGAAAAGTCTTTATACCACAACCCCTACTGAGATCTGTGTGGAGCATAGTGGACAGATTTTCCAAGTGGCCTCCAGTAGGATTAGTTTAAAAAACCATGACGTTTGTCAATACAGGTATGTCAGTATATTGAAAGTGAAGCTGCTCAAAAAACCTGCGTTTACAATATAAAAATCTGCTAATGTCTTATACCCCCCTCCGTGTGGTTGTCAAGTACAAGTATTTAGAAGTTAGGATGATATGTCTACCTGCATAAGATCATGCCCCAGTGTTGTTCTCATCTTGCGTATGTGAGCACAGATAACCTGCTTTACGGGCTCATTTTTTTCTACTACAATATCAGTTTTTTTAGTCATCGAGAGCCAAAAACCAGAGGGAAACCCTGTTAACACATTGCGTTGTTAAAGTTTATTTTGCAAGTTACAAGCTACACTACTTGCAGTCAATAAAAAACAAAACTATCCAACCTTTATGGCTTTACTTGGTGGGTACGTTGACAAAGCTCAATTTATAAGGAAAAATGCAGCACATGTTACAAACCATTAAAAATGTCTTAGTTTAAAAACCATTTGAACGTTTGGTAACACCTACGACCTAAAGCGCGTGGTACACTTTAGGATTCTCATGTATAAATGTTTACCTTCTGTCTACGGTTATCATCTAATTTTCTACAGTTTTAATGGTTTTACTTTCACAATGGCTTCCATGCACAAAGAGAGTTTCACAGTCTTACATACAGCAGGCTTCCAAGGGCAACGAGTTTTTGTGACATTATTGCCATGTACTACAGTATAAAGCCAATATGGTCATGGTTTTGTCCATTCCATCATGACTGATATGCTGTAGTACGTGCTGCAAAGTGAAAAAGTGATATTGGTACTTGTTAACTTCTGTTTAGTGTTACCATATCATACATGCACCTCCAACTAGTAACCGGGTACTCATATGCGTTCTTCGGGTGAGGTTGTTAATATATGGGTGCATTTGGCGCACGCCAAGTCTATATCAAGACCCACTTGCACATTGATAGTAAACCTAATCATGGAACTCTATAACATTTCAGCAGCAAAGGGATGACTCAGCTGAGCATAAAAAATAATATGGGAGTATTATATTATTTCAACAAAGAGTTGGAGGAAGGTGACGAAATATAATACTTTCTGCGAATTCAAAACGATAACATGCTGTGAATTTTAGAGAACAGGTAAGTAAACATAGATTTGAGGATAGATAGCTGGTAAATCTTATGCTGGATTTGATGTACTTTTCAGTCGCTTTTAAAATATCTTTCGACTTCTTCTCCGAGAGAGTTGGCCAGGTTCGCTTCAAACTTGGTGGCAAGTAACTTGGTTGGATCTCTGCCAAATCATTCACAGGCTGCCGTGACGTTTGTGTAGGACTTTTTTAATGGCTTTTTTGACAAATTCTTAAATCTTCTACCCCAAAACCACTTCACCAGTTGCTTGGAAAATGCAAAGGGACACTTGTGCGGATCTTAATTTGTTCGTTTGGTGGTGCTGTGATCTTTTTTCATTTTTTACGATTTTTTGTGTGTTGTCGCTATTTTCGACTAGTCAAAAACTATCCTGCAAATTTTTCTGAAACTTAGTGCAAATGTACCTGATGGAAGGGCCAAACAAAACTATAAGCTAAGTGCGGATGCAGGGTATTCCAGAATAGTATTATTTTTAGTTTGGGTAGCTAGAGGCTAGTGTATACATTCTCACTAATTACTGAGAGTCAGCCAGATTCACTTCAAATGTGGAGGGCATATGCTTTTGGTACAGTACGTCTTTGCTAAGTGTGTCCACTCTATTATGACTTTTGGAGTTTTATGATTTTTGGTTCCTTTTTGGTTAAATATTTAATTTTTTTCTGTAAAATTGCTTGAGTAGGTGCTTCAAATGACATGAGCTTTTGGGGGTACCTAATACCAGGGTGAAACTCGCTTTTGTTTCAATGTGAATCTCAGGTAAGGGCACACTGCTCACACAGCCCTCGTATTATTGACTTTTATAATCTGGGGACTTGTCGGTTAATGCACATAATTCTATTGATTACCATGTTAGTCAATGGGGATTGCAATAGTGATTCACATTTTGGCTTTTTCCAAAATAGCCAGCCACATTCACTTCAAACCTTGTGAAGATGTCCCGTCGTTTGTCTGCCATTGCCTGTTACATGTCCGGGTGGAATTGGACTGGATAAAATTATCTAATTTGGAACTTTTTTTTCACACATTATAGGTATTTGTATATTTTATGTTGTTCCGTCAGAAATTCGAGATTTGGAAACTATATGTCATGGATCTGTAAATAGAGGTCATGCAATTGACTTATAATGTTGAATGGCTCTCTACTGATGTTGGGTTCCAAACAGTTATGCTCCAGTGATTTTTTAATATCCCCCCGCCCCCCCCCCGCCCCCTTGGCGAAATGTCTCTACATACAGGGCCCAATTGTATTTTAAAAGGCATTGGAACACTTCTGGATACCTTAAACCAGGCTGGGACGTCATATAGGTTGAATATCAAAGCCAGCTGAGGACGGGCCGTTGACATAGCCCTCTTCTAATTTTTGGTATTGATAAAGCTGTAATTTCTGTGTGTTTTAGGAGGAACTTTTCATTTACGAATGACTGAAGAAAAAACAAGTTATATGTATTGGAAAAACATGGAGGCTTGCAGAGATTTAGAGATCTTGCCTGCTTGATAGAATCAGCTACTTCTGGGACCTAATGCAACTGTTAAGTACAAATTCAACTGGAAATAATTAATTTACAGTGCAGGCTTACTATTGTTACATTTCGCATGGATTCACCCAGTCAAAAAGTGCTTCATATGGGTATACTTGTTTCGTCACCTCAATAAGATGGATTTCCTACCGGATGTAGCAGAAAGTATGCAAAGTTTTATATCAAATGTATTTAACATGTTTTCGTTCATGCTGTGTAGCACCAATCTTTTTTAATTGCTTAAACTTAGCAGCTCAGAATGATGTATTCTGGTGCCCTTTTACAAGTGTTTATATTTAATGTGTCAGATGCTCAGGCACGCTTTTGATCGCAGAACACGTTCTGGAATTTTGAAGCAAATGCCCATTTAGTATGTTAAATGTACATCACTATTATGCAATGTAGGTCGACAGTAGAGTACGTGTGTATGTAGATGCTATCACGAGGAACATTTGCATATTTCCAAGCCCGTTTCCCTCATTTGTAGGGCATAAGTCATATTCTACTGTGTGAAAATATTTTGAGCTCAAGCGTCGAGTGACAATATGATTTTCACTCAACAAGGACAAAGCCAATGTTACATGTTGGTGCATATTTTGTAGTTTCAATTCTTTGAATATGATAAAATCGAAATAACAAAAACGATATATGCTACTGTCTTTTTTCCTTAACCGTAACACTTTAAAGTCTAAATCAATATTTACTATCAAAGTGTACGAATATCTGCAAGAATATAAATCCCCCAATACTAATTATTGCCATATTTCATCCCTATTTTCTGTCTTTTAGGATCTGTGCCATCCATGCTGACACTGCCAGGCAGAAGGGAGCAATCAATGCTTTGATTTATCATAGTTATAATATTAACATATCTGGAAGTATATAGTCCTGAGCACATAGCACTAATGCTAAATATTTATCTTGAAAAACTGAACCAACCAGTAACAACAGGACTATGTGAGAACCCAGCCTCATCAGCATTCAACCCATAAACATTCAGGTGTTTCAGTTTTGAATAGAGAAAATCATGTTTTTAATGTTTTCCTAAATGAACAGGCACACACAGACACAAACATACAAACACCCCTGAGAGGGCTGTGTGAGCAGACCTCACCTGAACATGGCATTAAATCAATAATAAGTCCCGCCCTGGTCTAAGGGTACCCAGAAGTGTCATTATATAATTTTGAAACAATTCGCCGAGGAAAAAATGTTTTTGGAAGAGTAAGAAAAAAAATCGCAAAATCAGGGATTGTCACCATTTGAAGATGCTTAGAAGACCCACATAAAATGCATCCTCACCACGTCTAAAGTGGCTGAAAATCGAAATTCAAAGGTCTATCTTGCAAAATAGTTGTCTTTGTATCTCATAACAATGGCAAGGCCAAAACTAATTGAAAGCACTTTAAATCGAAGCATTCATAGAAAGAATCTTGTGACCTACGGCCACTCGTGATTTTTACCACCGTCAACGATCCCTCGTGAGAGAGAAACAGTAACCCACTCTACAGCCAAGTTTTATTTTGTATATTCTATGTTTTATTGGGTATTTATCGCACAAAAATATGCAGGCCTCCTTTCAGTGCAGACCTGTCGTGTATCTATATTATCTACAGTTGGAAGTTGCCAAAAATCATGAAAAATTTCAGAATAAGAATAAAGCAGGATGGTTTCACAAATAAATCTTCACGAAAACAGAGTCGTGACAAAATAGTGTACACAATACATCATTGAGCGTGTGTGTGTTTGTCAATACAATTTACCAATAGTGAATTTTCATATTGTGATTCCAGACAATTTACATCACAAATCTATTGGTACATTTATAAACGATTTAACAGGTAACTTTTGGCAGGAACGTGCTAAAGGTATGGAGGAATATGGGTACCTACAACAATAATTACCATTTATTTATTGATAGACAGCAGTATTAGCAGTAAAAGAAACAAATACTGTAACTGTTCATAATATCAATTAGGAATCGCATGTACATAACTTTACATGACGTGTATATATATATATATATATATATATATATATATATATATATATATATATATATATATATATATATATATATATATATATGATAACATACAATCGTATACGCAAGTTTTCCATGTGTTGGCAGCATATTTTGTTCCAAGCTGAGGGTGTATAAATTTATGATGAATGTAGATCCATTGTATTGAATTGTTTTTACATATTTGTGTTTTCCCTCGTATTGTGTTTATGTGTATGAGTGTTTAAAGTTATCAAATTATGGAACAAAGCTTGTACATTATTAACTTTATACTGATGCATAACAATGCTTGCAAGGTAAGCAAATTTGTGGGAAAAGGCAAGATATTGTGGTAACTTAACATCGATATTCATTTAGGCGAGGTTCTCATTTGTTAGCAAAAACCGTTTATTTCTTTTTTACCGAAAAATACAAGAGATGTCGGTTGAAATACTTGTATTTTGTTCCAAAATTAAAGTCTGTGATATTTATGCTGAATTTGTATGTATTGCTTTTATATGATGTTGTGTTTTGTTTTGTTTTGTCTTTCTGTATACGCACATTGAAAATAAACAAATTGTGGAAGATGACTGGTAAGTTATTAAGCCGATGATTATACATAAATACCCCAGTAAAGTAAGCATATATCTTGGAAAAGGCATATTGTGGAAACTGAATCAAGTTCAACTATGGGCTTTTTAGCATAATGCCCATGACTGTTGCTTTTGTGTTAGCAGCGTATTCTTTATCTTAGTTCAAGTTTTTATTTTCTTCAAAAAGCACACCTGAAATGTGAATACATGAACTTGGTGTATCTTGTTACCTTCAGTCCACATTTAAAACTGATAATTAAATTTAATCTGCTGACAGGATGGATTAACATATGATATTTCTTTAAAGTTTACAGATAGTTTATTCTCTCTGAACCAGTGCAATATTTTTGGCATTTCATTATCTTACATAGTTAAGAGTATCTAAGTGGTCGGCTGAGGTTGTATCCAATTCAGCAATATTCCCTTAAACCCTTTGGTCTGCTATTTCCTATGAACAATTAATGTGTTAGTCATATTCACCTGCTGCATAGACACAGCAAATGAAACATTTTAATCAATTTTTGTTTATAATCCAGTGCGAGGGCACGGATGAAGTTTAAATGCTTTAAAAGCTATGATACCAGGCCCAGCTAGATACAGGTGCTGTTTTGATCATTTCACAAACAAAGGTGGGTCGCTTGGAAGCCAATTAGTGCGCTATATGCGACGAAAGAGAGGACTGGTAAGCTGAATAACATCTGTTACAACGGCGTGAGATTTTATTGAGATAATATGAGATATGATTTGCATTTTCGTAAAATGTATGTGCCAGCACCATACCAAGATTTTAATTGCTCGTGGATGAAGTGTGCTCAGGGAAGGGTCATATTAATTTTGTGCAACCCACAGTACTTGTACAAAGGGAAGCAAACCTTTGTGATCTCCTTTCATTGGAGCTTGTCGGTACAATTGGAATGCATTTGTATTTTTTTCTATTTGTTATTTCATTACTATGCAGACAGTAATATACATATGTCAGCCGCATGGAGCGGGGAAATGTGTCATCAACCGTCGGAAAACTTTGAAAGAGGTACATATGCTTTGGTATTCAGAACCCAGAACTCAGAACAGTTTATTCAATATGATATGAAATGGGTTACATGAATTTCAACGTTTGTAGTGACAAAGTGTTAATTAAGCAATAACCAAGAACTCGTAATTGAACTTTATGATATTAGGATGACCTTGGCTAAGGATTCTATGATCCGCTATCGCCAAGGCCACCTTTCGGTAAAATTATAATTAGCAACAGCTGGCAAAAATACTAAGAACAGAGATTAGAAGCTTAAATATGCAGGGTAAATATAAAGTCACTTAATTACCACAAACATAACAGTGTGCTACTGCACAAGTGTCTTTATATTGCTTCACGAAGAAAAGCTTTATGTAGGTTGCGAAACCATTATAAGAATGTGTGAAAAGTTTATCTTTGATACAGGGTTGTGTGTTTTTTAAGAGGGTTGGAAGGTAATACCTAATACAATGTTTTGTCGAATTTCTAGAAGGAATAGGAACCTGGCTGTCATTTCTATGTCGAGTGAAATATCGATGAGAAGGTATTGTAGCTTCAAATATGTTGTTAAAGTAATCAGGGTTTTTATTTTCTAAATATCAATAGTAGAATTTAAAGGATCTTAACTTAAGAATATCGGTACTTGTAAAAGGTTTAACATTTTTAAATAAAGGATCCGTGTGGGCATTATATCTTGCCAAGCAAACAACACGAACAGCCTTCTTTTGAAGTTTGAAAATACGGTCACACGAGAAACCCCACAGAAGAATGCAATAATTTAGATGAGGAAGAAAAAGAGAATTGTAGATTTGTAATAGAATATCTTGCGGAAAATAATTTTGTTTTCTTTTCATAACACCAATAATTTTTGAGAGCTTATTTCCAATTTTGTTAACGTGTGAATGCCAATTTAAGTTTTCGTTAATTCGTAAACCTAGGAAATCGAATTCACTGGTTTTGTAGATGGGCACATTCTTTATCTTAGATTTAAGGTGAAATTTAATCTTCGTTGAGGGAAATGAAACACCATATATTTAGTTTTAGCAATATTAATACATACTTTGTTGGCTGACAGCCAATCACATACCTTGTTTAATTCGATTTCTATGCTATTTGATACAGAGTCAGTGTCCTTGAGAGGGAAATTGAAAGAACTAAGTGAATTGATAAGAGTCGTGTCGTCTGCATAAAAAATCGATTCAAATTTTAAAGATGCCAAATACATGTCATTTGTGTAAATTATAAAAAGAAGAGGACCCAAACTAGAGCCCTGTGGCACTCCAGTTGTAATAGGTAGACACTTTGAAGAAACATTGTCGAATTTGACGTATTGTTTTCTGTTTGGGAAGTAATTTCTAAACCAATTTAAACTGGTTCCTTTAATACCGTAATAATTCAGCTTATGGAATAGAATTTTGTGGTTCAGAGTATCAAAGGCCTTTCATAAATCTAAAAATATCGTGACAGGTATGTCTCCAGTATCAAGAATCTGAAGAAGACGATCTGTTAATTCCATAGCGGCACTTTCGGTGGAGTGCAATTTTCTGAAACCATGCTGGCTTGCGTAGAAAAGCTTTTTTGATATGAAAAATTCGTACAATTGATTAAACACCACTTTTTCAAAAACTTTGGCAGGAGAGAAATTGGTCTATAGGTATCCAATAAAGAGTTTTCGTCTTTTTTATAAAGAGGTAATACTTTTGCTATTTTTAATTTATCTGGAAAAAATACATGTGGTGAGAGACTGATTGACAACTAAAGGTAGAGGTACAGAAAGAGAAATTACTAAACCTTTCAATAAATACATAGATATCCCGTCCTGTCCGGAACTAGTCTTGGGTTTAAAATTTTTGAAAATCATAGAAATGTCGTCTGGAGATACATGTGAGAAAGCAAAATTACAATCGTTTGGTGTTGAAAGATAAGAGGTAAAAGGTATGGAATTACCATTATTAACCTGTGCAGCTAAATTGGGACTAATATTGGTGAAAAACTGATTAAAACATTCGGCAATTTGGTGCTTGGCAGTTATAATTTTGCCGTTAATTTTGAAAGCCAAAGGAAATCTATTTTTGAATATGTTACCATCCATGACAGAGCGTATTGTGTCCCAATTATTTTTTTTACATCAATTCTATATTTTGCAAATTTTGAATGATAGTAATTCCGTTTCTGTTCACGGATACATTTGTTGAGGATTTGATTGTAGGTTTTGAGATTAAATTCCATAGGGCCATACAAAGGTGACTCGTGTGACGTGCATTTTAATTTCTTGTATAGATTATCACGAAATTTGATAGATCTAAGAATGCCGTTGGATATCCAGTTATTTTTCTTATGCTTATATTTGTTGAATTTAAATTTTCTTATGGGCAAATGTTTTTTTTTGGCCCTGGTCAAAATAGTTTCTAACGTGGAGTAATTAATATTTGGATCATGATGTGAATTTGTATCAAGTAATTGCATAATATTACAATTATTGATCTCATCATATAAACTATGTACAGAATTAGAGTCCAATTTTAGAGTATCTATTTTTCGTGCGATAAAACGTTAGAAAATCACAGCGTTCAGTGGTTCTGATATTGTGGTCCTAAAAGTGCTGTACAAAGCATGGCGTAAACAAATTTGCTTCTACAAATGGACAATCGTATGTAAGGTGCCGTTGTGCATAAATTAGGCTTTTCTTGGACTTGCTATAAGTACTCGTCTCAGATACAGCATACATCAAAACTGCAGTCGCTAAATGTGCAACGCTTACTCTATACTTGTATAGGGTCATGCCTCTACTCCCATTTTAAAATTACAAAAATCTGCAAAGTAATCCTATTTAAGTGTTCCATGCGAGAATAGATGGTTTCTAAACTTTTGCTGGGTTATCCTTGCAATTATGTACATGTATAGTGGTAGTATCAAATTCTGGGTGTTTTCCTTTACTTTGCTTTACAATTGAATTATTTTGTTATTATCAGCAGTTTTGTTTTATGCATTTACTTTTTCAAATAAATGAAATCTAAATCTGAAATTTATGAGATTGTTGTATATGAAGGCTAGTTAGTATAACCAGCATTGCTATAACAATTTCATAGTCGAACGGTTTGGATCCTACTCGTTCTTAAACAATATGGGTACTCATCAAAATGGGTTGGAGTTGAGTGTGACTTGAATCAACCTTAGAAGTCCACCTCCAGTTTTGAAACTTGCTTACCATATATATATATATATATATATATATATATATATATATATATATATATATATATATATACATATATATATATATATATATATATATATATATATATATATATATATATATATATATATATATATATATATATATATACCACCGATACCTGATACATTAAAAAGTCTCAGTGAATACTGGGACACCAACGGACAAGAGAAAATAAAACATGCCGTATCCACACGTTGAAATCAAATGACGCGCCCCAGACAGGGGAACCTGGCCATACTTTTTCACATGTTGGTTTTCAGGTGGCAAAATGATTGTCCTTGCCTTGATCAGTAACAGGTCAGTGTCAACATTAATGTCATTTTACGCTGTCGCCAGAGGTTATACCTCAGCAAAGGATGTATGTCTGGTCATTAATTTTACACGTAATGTGCCTCACTAGAAAGCGAATAAGAGAACATTGAAAGATACATTTGTGTACATTAAGGCAATTGTTATTGTAGGGGCAATATGTTAATAGTAGAGTTCATGGGTAAATACGATCACCATCCAATCCGAAAGGGAGAACTTCAATAAACACCAGCAAAACAACTTAAAATCATTTGGTATTTAAATCTAGTATGTAACCTCAAAATGGTAATAACTGAGTTATTATTGTTCAAGTAATGTACTTGTACTAACTGATTTCATGGTATAGTACTGGTAACCTAAACTTGACAGATACAGACAGGAAAGTGTTTCTTAAATCACAGTATTTAAGTATAATTTTGAACAGCATTGCATCTTTTTTCCATTCGCTTTAGACTTTCCAAAGAACGAGAAAGTGATTGATTATTTTCGCATCCATTTATATCACGTGACTTGTCAGTAATCTAAATTTATAGGATGGGCCAGTGTACGTGGTCCATCCGTTGTTGGTCAGGCATCGACTGTTCGACTTCTCAAAGATCGTTTGCATGTTTCTCCTCGAACTTGGTTGGAATCTATGTTGGGTGGTCACGCTGAAGTGAATTTTGAAGTAATGACATTTGTGTTTTGGGTGGGTAGTCCAATACATTTTGGAAAAGAACTAGTGTCTGCAGGTAATGATGAATATTTCTAAGGTTGAGAGGACCAGTTAAAACCACCAGCTGCCTTTTATGGGTGACTGCCTGTCTCAAGTCAGGAGTGAAATTTGTTTCTTCACATTGGTATTGGAAGATAAATGTTGATGCTTTGGCAAGTCTGGGTTTGGAATTTATGAATGTGGATCATGTTTTTCTGTACTATTATGATTTTTTTATGTGTTGGCAAAATTTTTATAGAATTTCTCCAAAACCGATTAGCAAATTGCTTTGGCATTACACTTCTTGAGACCCCCAAACCTAAAGTTTTTTTATGCGATGATGCTGCGATTTTTGTTTTCTGTAGTAAATTTTTCAGTGTTAAAATTGTTTTGGACTTCTCCATTCCTAAGGAGTTGCAGCCCAAACATGTCACACTACCTTTTATATTTGGAGATGTGTCCACAACATGCATCTGTTTTGCACAGCTATTTGATTGGTCTACTATATCTTAAACTGAGATTCGTGGGGACTCCAAATTTAAGATACCATGTTGAAAACTGTCTTTTAAAACTGGGACTAATTAGCTGTATGTTTATGCACAGCATGCAGTCCCGTGTATCACCAATAAACAGTTAAATAGAGGTAAATTCAATTACTGACCAGAGTACCAGATTAAAGTGGCTGTTAGCTGTCGACCAAATGGGTATGTTGGGCATCTTACTGTTTTCAATCAGCATAATATGTATGATGCACATGCCATGGAATAGATAAAAGCTTAATTCTAACCCCCCCCCCCCCATTGTATCGGAGTAAGCTTTTCACCTGCCAACAGTAAAGACCTTTTCTGCCTTTAGTCAGTTGTTTCTTGCATGATACAACAAATCATAAATTGAGTAGAGATATTTTCCTGTGGTGATTTGGGTATCAAGAATAGTTCATATGTTGCGGTTGTCTCCATTTGGTGGAAAAAAGGCATTGTCTTAAGTAATGCTTAGGCAATCACAGATTGTCACTTAGGTATGCAGATTGGATGGATATGGTTTTTATAGCCCAAGCCTCTAGGTCAAAGTAGGAGAGTATATAAATGTCTTTTAATGATCACATATTAAACAATTTGGCTATATTAATATCAAGCCTCATAGCGTTGTACCTTAAATGTCTTTCAAGCACTTTTAAACAAATGGTCACGTTCTAATACTTTTGTATTATTATTATTATTATTATCATCATTATCATCATCATTGTTATCATTATTGCTATTATTATTATTATTATTATTATTATTATTATTATTATTATTATTATTATAATTATTATTATTATTATTATTATTATTATTATTATTACTATTTAGCTCAGCCGACTTGTCAGTCATTTGTGGCCATCTGTATGGTCAGTTGTGACCATACACTACTTTCACTACTAATTTCCTTTTATTATTATTATTATTATTATTATTATTATTATTATTATTATTATTATTATTATTATTATTATTATTATCATTATTATTACTATTTAGCTCAGCTGACTTGTCAGTCATTTGTGGCCATCTGTATGGTCAGTTGTGACCATACACTACTTTCACTACTAATTTCCTTTTGAAAAATAGAGTATAGAATCAATGAAATTTACATGTCCGGGGGCTGTGCTTCAATATATCTAGTCTAGCGTTGGGACTCAAAATTTCTGGAACCAATGTCAAGGTTAAGCCGTTTTCTTACACGAGGTTCAATGGTGCTCACATGATCAATTCCTGTTGAATACAATCAAAATATTACCCTTTTACTTTTTTTACGACCATTTGCTGCATGCGAGTAAAGCGCAACAAGTCAGCAGCCAAGTCGTTTTCTTTTTAACGTCTTACAGGTTGCCAGCGCCCGCCTGCCCCCTTGCATTATTTAGTCGTAAAGTAAGACAGTTTACTACGAGTCACTTTTTTAGTCTCCCAAACTTTCGTCAAAGATATAATTCATATCACCGTATCCGCATTGCGCTGTAAACTGGGTTAAACTCAACTGTCACCAATTTAATAGACAAGACTTTGTGTTCCTTTCCACAAAAGGCATGGGCAACTAATCGTAGATTTTGATTAACTGCTTCAAAGTACGAACAGTTTCACATTTTTTTTAAATGATGAATATTTCTTACCTTCTGGTAAAAAATATGTATGTCTGGAAAGTCGATATTCTCAAAATGGCAAAACCACCCATGTGGTTTTTTTTACATTAATGTGAAGGAGAGTACAATGACATGACAAGAGCCTTGAAAAAATTACTTCAGTGTATTTTTTTCAAACTGGTTTCAACATGATTAAACATTGTGCAAATCTTCATTTGATCTTTTCAAAAGTAAAATGGGGCACATCTTAAATATCTTCTTTTCTGTTTTGTTATGGCCATCAATCTGATCAGATTAACTATTTCCCACATGGGAAACCATTCGTTGTCGTACCTTACCTGGTACACCAGTTATGTACCATATACAGTGAGACTCCTGTCATTACACAGTGAAGTTACCTGCTTAAGAGTAATGTAAGAGTCACAGAAGGGAACTGAATGGTGTATATCAAATGGAAGGCTCTTTCATCCAGAATGAGGTATCAACAATGTTTAGCAATCTTACCTTTAGCGTATTGAATCCTTTGTTATATGTTTGGATGTGCGTAAAATAATAGATGGGGTATCATGATAAGGATTAATGTTTGTTCTGTGGAATGATTTAATGGCTACTGTAGCGATGCCATAAAACTTTGCATGCAGCTATATACACTTAATAAAAAAAGCGTTTTTCTACATAGGCAGTGTTTGTCAAACTTATCCATACAAACAATAGTATTTTAATACCACTGTGACGCAATTTGAAGATAAGCAAAGTCAATCGTTTGTGCTTCCGAAAAACACACTGCCAAAACATTTATTTTTTTCTATAATGTGAAATCTTATGATGATATATTCCAGCATAAGGATCTGTATATATCTATCTACCTTTTTAATGTTCATAACAGACGCATGCAGCTTAAGAAGCATCCAATTGTGCACATACATGTACGTGTATGTGTGTTAGTAAGATTCACCAGAACATACGTGTATGTGTGCTAATGTGAATTTCCAGAATGATACATGTATACATTCTGCGTCCAATCCAGGTTGTTGTTGTGCAGAGTTAAATGGCAATGTGTCATATCGGTCTAAACTAAGTCAATATATTATGTGTTTAATGTTTAATAGATCTTTACGAAATATAGTGGGGTTCTGGAGGAGGTCAAAATCATAGATGCATATTATACTACTGGCGTCACCTATAATAGGACGGAAATTATGAACCAAAATGTGTTGAAAGGTATACAATTGAATTTTTTCGAAAGTAATATGTGAAATAACTTTATAAGCTTGGCCATCAATGGCAGAGAGTTTTGATCCATCAAAATCGTACTTGACTACATTGCACATTTAACTCTACGTGATGATCGACATTTTGAGTCACATCTACCCAATGACTGTGTGACGCGGACCTATTTTTGAAGGTCATTAAGTACATAAGAACAGGACATTTAATTCGATATCTTGATAAAAAATAAGGCGAATGATACCTAATGTACTACAAATGTGTATCCTGTTGAAGTTTGATATTGCATAATGTGAACAACCTTGATTTTTTTTTTCATGGCCATGGAGGGAATGTATTTCAATTTCCGGAAATGATTTCGGTGACAGTCCTCAGGAAAGCATTATGTCCACGGGCCTCTTGTTTACACAAGGCATACATTTCCACCCTGAATTGCGAAATATAATGACTTGTCCGGAGATTAATGGCACCAAAACAGGTCTTGTGCTGGTTCCCTGCTGTTGATCCGATATTATACAAGGGCTATTAAAGCCTATAACTGCTGTATTCCAAATATTATGACTATGATTTGTTCCAAATTATTAATCCATATCATGATTCAGAGCTGTACAGGTTTTACTTGAGTGGTATGGAATAGAACTTTGCACTTTAATTATCGGACGTGATAGTGTCCTGACGGTACTTGAGCTTACAGATTTAGGTTTGTCATGTGTCTCTTAATATTAAATAGATTCGGATATGATTCCTTTCCCCTGCATGATTTCACACTATACTATCTGTGGTGAAAACTACAACTACTTTGAATATACCTAACCCAATTCTGTATTATTAAGTAACTCAACTAATTTATGAGGCTGTTCCATGGTGCAGCATGTTTCCCTTTTCAATCGATATCTTCATTTTCTTTCCCGACAACCAGTTGTGAGATCTTTGTAAAGATTAACTTGGATGTTCATTGAGAATATATATATTCCATTGTTAAAGAACTTAACAAAATGCCAACATTGCCTGTGGAATCATTCTATTTAAAACAAACAAGTAGACCTGGGCATATCATGTGGCAAATGGAATATAAGACGTTGGTAACACAAGCTCACGTGCACTATAACAACATCTACTTTAAGTGTCATTTTCGACCTCCCCAGACCAAGCAAAGGCCTCGGGTTGTCTTTCAAAGAGGACAAAACCAAACTGTACCGCTTCATATGATTATTGCATTGGGCAGTTTTATGTATGCGTAATTTTTGTGGTACATATGTGCGTGATGATGTTTTTGTCACCATCCGCACATCTGGCTTGCTGAATTTACTTGTTTGGTGACTTTTTACAATGATTTGAAGTGTGAAATTACAAAGCTACACTTCTCACTTGTTAGGGATGTTCCCTGATTAGTTTTATAATAGTTATCCAATAGGTATCACCGCTATGATTCTTGATTCATAACGTTTGCCTGCTGATGCTGCCATCTGGTGAGAAGGAGACAGGTTACAATGAAAGGACACTTTTCTGTGAAAAGGGTTGAAAATTACTTGACTGACACAGGGATTGCCCAGCATGTGTGCTGTACCTGTCCTTACATTGAAAAGTGGGCCTCCTTTCAGATGGCAGTGTTACACAAGGCTAGTGGGTCAGTGGTGACCTTTAAGTGCCAACAAGGGGTCCAAATGAAGTGAGGCTGGGTACCCATCTTGTATAGGCTGTATTATGAAGTGAGGCTGGGTACCCATCTTGTATAGGCTGTATTGAGTGGAGGATTTATGATTGCATCGCTTTTTACTCTTGCTCGCACACCTTCCCATTACGTCAAGGGATAATAAATATTAATATATAAGAAAACATTGGTTCTTATTTGTGAAGTACAACCGTGTCACATATATATTATAACCAGCAGTAAAACAACTTAAAGGTACCAGGGTAAATATATCTATGTACAATTCTTTTCAACTCTTTCAACAGATTCTCTTCCTTAAGACAGCATACCCATTATATTGTAGCTCAAAGGACACAGTCAAAGTCCCATTATTTTGAATTTGATAATGTGGGCAGCCATGTCTTAATTTCCAAGGTCAAAGAGCCATGTTCCTGATTTTGGGTGGACAATCATCATGTTTTTGAGGCAGATCGAAATAGTCTAAGCAAGGTCAGGGTTATTTTTCTGTGGGTAAGGTGGCAAGACACAAGGATGTTGTTAACGTAATTGTGAAGATTACACGTCCAGTAGAGTGAGTGTGCTGTTTGGGAGATAAATTAACTACTTTAACTGGGTGGATGGGCGAAATCAGCTTAGTACCAAATACCTAATGAATAATTAGTCCAAGTCTAAAATCGTTCAAATATTGACAAGTCTATTAACATGAACATCACCAGACACAACAGCAAGACTTGAGTTGCCATCAAGCAATACATTATTCATAGAACATCTAAAGAGGATAAGATGTCATATTGAAAACATAGAAATGATGATTCTCATGAAAAATAAAAGTGGACAACAGTTTCAACAATGTAAGGGAAATTGCACCGAAAATGCGAGTGACTAAGAACTATCCGTGACCAAAAATCTTTAGTAATCAAACAAGCCAGGTCAAATTCCAGTTGTTCAAGGCATACACCAACAAGTCTATGATATTTTTATGTATCAGTCAACGAATACGAAATGCAGTATGAGGGAAAACATCTGTCTCTTGACCTAAGACAGGTATCAAACGTTTGTAGTAGTTTATTTTTAAGAACGCAAATGCACCTTAAAAGGGGATATAGTCTTTGTATGATAGCGTGGAAACTATGCTAGACTGAACCTGGTTATGCACCCGCTGATACTTCTCTATATGGCCCAGAAGGAGAGTAAACATCTTGACCTTGACACGTGAATTACGTTTTGAAATAATTACTGCAGAACTGTTTTGTCTAGAACTTTAATATTTCATCTGGTGATGGGTCTTCATGCGAGCTTGGGTTGCATTCCTTAAGGCTACCTTGACCTGGTCCATACTATCCAGCGTTTACTTTTATTTCTACATTAATGTTAGAGAATTGTTTCACCTAGGTCTTGAATATTTAAGTGTGTGATAATGTCATGTTGAAGCAATGTTACATTTGCACACAGTGCACATAGCTTTATTGGAAGGTCACAGGGAAACTTTGCAAAATGTAATTCGGGAATCTATTTCACACTTTTTAGTGAGGTTTCAGCAATAACACTGACAACTTGTGATGGCTTTTTTATTCATAGATTAATTTTTGGACTCAATTATTATAGGTATGTCTGCTGATATGAACTGTTTTTTTTTATGTCATCTAGTTCAGTGTTTGGATGTGACATCGCTATGTGCATTATTGGCTTTGGTTTATAAAGGGATTGCAATCAATTGCCTTTGGGCAGAATTTACATAGTGATGTTGCTGAATTTTTTGAAAAAAGTGTTCTTTTTGTAGTTGTCAAATGTGTAGTGTTAGACATAAAATTAATATACTGTGTTACACCTTTTGGTACCTGTGCTGTACATTTTACCACTCTGCAGCACCTTTTTATCATTGCCCTGTGCTTTTTAATCCCAGGGGTGCAAATACCTTGTGCCAATATGTTGTCATTTTTATCCTCGTGCTGCACATTGTAAAGACTGCATTTGCACTTTTTGGCTATTGTGTAATTGTTGATAAATCAAATGGTTGTTATATATAAATCAACACTCTGACTCTGTAACACAACATCATGAAGAAATTACATGTCTAAAACCCTGAAGGCGATACTTTGATCAATTGATGAGTGTGCATGGGTGTTCTTTTGTGAAGTTGTGTTGATAGTGAATATATTTGTTATAGTGATCTCTATATGTACTTAATTCCTGTATTCGGTGAGCACTTTGGAAGCTTACGGTTGCAAATTCTTTTCTGTACTGCAGTGCCCAGCACCTCTTCTAAATTTGTTTTTTGCTACAACATTGGTGAACCTTTTAAACAAGCAATCAACTTGAAACAGCAGAGGTCTTGTAACTGAAAATTTTGCTTGATAGTTGTCTTATTCCCGTACATTTTTAACAAGGAAAACAGCAAAATATTTTATGACTATATTTGCAAGTTTACTACGTTATTAAAACAGAAATAAATTGCACAGTTGGCAAACAATCTTTGCTGAATATCATTGCACAATTTTGCGGCCAAATGAAGATTTGTTAGCGGTTTAAAATCCGTTCGTACACAGGCGTCTAATGATTGAGAGCAAGTGACAACATCGAATTGTAATGTGATGAAACTGAAAAAGTGCTCTCCATTTGTAAATTGCATTTAGTATTCTATTGAATAAAAATCATGTTCAAACAAAATCTTGTGCTTAATTTGGTGCTTTAATGTTACAAACCAAGCTTATCTGACCTTTTATGGTTGGTGAGTTTTGGAGCATTAAGATCGTTTTTTCCTTGAAGGCAGGTAATCAAACATAAAAAAAAAAAAAAAAAAAAAAAATCACAGACCTAACTTAAGTTTCATATGTTTGTGGCTTGTGGTGTTCATGTACATGTACAAATATTAGTGGTTTGGTTGTATTTATTACAACACGTTTACCCGTTATTGAAAAACTTCCCCTGTTGGTGTGGAACCATTTTCATTTCTAAACATCTCATCATGGAGAACAGTAAAAGAAAGCACAGACTCATAATTTTCCATTGATCAGTGTAATATGTGTGTCCAAAATGTGTATTTGTGGAGTTGACCCCTAAATTGGCCAAGCCAATAACTGCCAAGTCAATTTAGGGTAACTACCTCTGCAACAATTGGTTTGGCCATCAGAATGAACTACGCATGTGTTTTGCCGAATTGGACAAGGGTTATCGACTTCAGCTGTGCCTACATTGTGAATTTTGATGCCCTTCAGGGACGTACTGGGAACAAAACCACGCACCAGACACATATGTTGAAAAGAAGACCATGGGACTTACAAAATTTAAAGATGCTATATGTCGTTTGCCAAGAATTAGTACAGTATTACTTCTATGTTTGGCGTTCTTAATTTGCATTTCAGGTAAGCAAACTCTCGTGTACTTTTGTAACATGGGGTGATTTGTGGTGTTTATTGTGCTGAGTTTTACAGTTATGTCAGCCATCCTGTTGCATAAAACGGAGTACAACGTTATAGTCTCTGATCTCATAAAGTTCAGTGGTGAATTGTTGTTTATATAGCTCCCATGTGTGCGGAGTGATTCCCTAAACGCGACTTAAAACAGCAGCCAGGCCACTGATTTTCACTCATTCCGGAAATACAAACCTCATTTAAACTCAACGTAGTTTCAAGGATTTTCTGTGTCGAGTGAGAAAGCGTGCAATAAAGGAAATGTAATTGCAAGGAAGGGAAATGAAAGGTTAATTTGTTTATTTACATTTTCGGCTTTGTTTAACATGTACACACACACACACACACACATATATATATATATATATATATATATATATATATATATATATATATATATATATATATATATATATATATTGATCACGGAATGATAGGGTCTTAAGCCGACACAACCTTAGGCCTAACAGTTCTCTTTTTATTTTTGGCAGAAGTAATGAAATTTGTGTTTTTGGTGGTTAGGCCTATACATTATGGAAATGAACCAGTGTCTGCAGTTAATGATGAATATTTCTAAGGTTGAGAGGACCGGTTTAAAACCACCAGTTGCCTTTTATGGGTGACTGCCTGTCTCAAGTCAGGAGTGAAATTTGTTTCTTCACATTGGAGAAAAGAAATGTTGATGCTTTAGCAAGTCTGGAATCTCTTTGCTGTCATTGTTGAGTTTGGAATTAATGAATATGCATCATGTTTTTCTGTACTATTTGGCACATATTGCCAACCTGAAAATTAGAAACGCACATGTCCACTTGGCCACATCCCATTCTCAAAGTGAATAATTCATTGGAGTAGATGTGTGTGAATGACATGAAAAACGTGATTTGCGGCATATGTGGGCCTTTCGCTGTATTTGACTTTGCTGTCACTGTTGGGTTGGAATTACGGATGTGGGTAAGGTTTTTCTGAACTATTATGTCCATCATACCTGTATGATATACCCAAATAGGCTGATCCTTGTTGTTAATGTACAGAACCAGAACAATGTATTCAAATTTATGTGTGGTGTGTATATCATGTTCCCCGATTACCTGTCACCATCACTATTTATGTCCGTTATTTATTTTAATGCATCAGCTCCTGGATATTATGGAAAATTGATCTTTATCCAAAATTGGTTATATAACTAAACCTGTAGCAGGTTTGCTTTCAAGCAATTGTAATTTTCTTCAGAAAAATTGTATGGACTCATAGTATATTTTTCTTCCCGACAGCTGAGGCATTTGGAATGCTAGGCAATAATGCAAGCAGACGCATAACGTTGCCATCTAAAGATGTACCCTTGGGAAATACCACTCAAAGATCATCGCGATTCTCTATGCTGGATGCGTATGCGCGCTCAAAAGGGCAACCAACACAATTTCAGCGTGCTTTAATCTCCTCTGGCTTGACATCTTTCAGCCTTAATCAGTCAAAGAAAACAGGTACTTTTCAATTTCTTCTGTTCAATATATATTTTGAAACGTTAAGTTTATATATTAGTCAATGTTGAGTTTACTCAGGATATTTAGGAAATCGACATTCATATTTGAATTTCTATTTTTTGAACTCAACATACTTGGACAAACCTAGGAAAGTTAGTTACTTGCTACTTTGCAAAATGAAATTGTTACAAATTCGTTAAAGGACAGGCACATATAATAATCTTAAACATAAGCTGTATATTCACGTTTGTTCCAAGAGATAAGACATCTTGGTAGTAAGTTAGTTGAAAACAAATTGCACCATCCAAATGTATACGAATGCCAGTACTCTCCCACAGCATATTAAGTTCAAAGGTAGTAGGCATATTTATCCACTTCTGGTTCTAATATTATGCAAAGTATTATGGCTGTTGTTTACCCAGGACAGATGCCACAGTAATATATCTCTTTATTTGATTTAATTAAATTGTACTTATACTCCATTATTAATATTTTATGACTGCCCGATTGCACTACCCAATATTAGCTCTTCATTCTAAATTCAGATAAGAATAACCAGGGGAATGTTCTATTGCAGCATTCCCTTCTAGCATAACTAATTACCAAATTATAATTTAGTAATTGAAAACAGACGTCTGTAATAAAAAAACATTCTTATGTCTGTTACATTTTTGGCTCACAATGGCAAAATATGTATGTATGTATGTATGTATGTATGTATGTATGTATGTATGTATGTATTTTATCATTTGAGCATAAGCCAAACATTGTATGCATTGGATGATTTTATTCAATGCTTGATCGATATTTGACTTCATGTATTGCACAACAAAAACAAAGGACTAAACAATGTGCAAATGCAATTTTTAGATTTCCTATTTTGCAAGAACACCACAATTGGACAGGAATACCAAGGATATATCTCGCAAACACGTTCTGGCAGAACATGTCAGCAATGGGATATGGTAGTGCCTCATGCGCATGGCTACAACAAAGACCCCGAATACTTTCCAGAGCACGATGTCAAAAGTACCAAGAATTATTGCAGGAACCCCGATAAGGAACCTAATGGACCCTGGTGTTATACGATGGACCCTTACTGCCGTTGGGAATACTGTGATGTTCCATCATGTCACCGTATGTTTTGTTACTTTCATGTATTAAAGCTTTCTACACAGCCTTAATTGCCCTTTCAATGTCTCTGTTGGCTTTATGTCACTTTGAAACTATATGGATTATTCTAACGTTTCAGACACTGTGTACCTTGAAATGCAATGTATATTTTCCCTCGAATATTGATGTTGTGCCTGCTATTCATCCATGAGCTATATTTTATATTTACTGTTTGCCAAAAAAAAAAACCCCAACCATTGTAATTGTCGAACATAACATTTCCACCATGTATGGAAGCTTTCCAATGATAACAGATTTGCATTTCTTGCCGTAACTCTGGTGCGGTCTATGTTAGAAATTTACAACGAGCAATGTAGAAAGATAGCTACACATTCTATTACACATCTTTTTATTGCATGAATACCAAAAGCGTGTATGTGTAATATTTCAGAAAAAGCATTACCCATATCCATAGATGATGACCCAACAATTAGAGCAAAGCTAAATGCAGTAAAAGGCTTGGATTAAAAAATTACCAAAACATCAAAATTCATCTTCCAATACCAATGTGAAGAAATATTCCACTCCTGACTTTATACAGGCAGTCATCCATAAAAGGCATCAGCTGGTTTTAAACCAATCCTCTCCTCACAACCTTAGAAACACTCTTCACCAACTACACACTTTACTGTTTCCCAAATATAAACCAACCATGCAAAAACAAAAACTTGCACCTAAGATAAAAAAAAAAAGACATGGTAGGCTTGCCACTTTTCGTTTCTTCTTTCTTGTCAGTCATCTAATTTGACAGCCAAAGAAGAACAATATGCCAAAAAGCATGTAATCTTGACGCATGATTATGCTATCCTTTTGAATCCACAGACTTAATGGGAATATAAATGCATCAGAATAAAATTGGCATTACACAGGGAAAGCAATATATACACTAGACATTCACAACATCACATCATCAAAAATAATAGGTTCACATTGATCTGGCCTAATTACACAGCCTTTTCTGTCTCCTAGGCCAGCTTCTCATACAGGTGTTTAATGATGATGACTGTTATTCAGGACAGATCATATCATCACATAAATTGTCAAAGAAGATCCGTGCTTCCAAAGCGATTTATCTGGGTCAAATATTGTCCCAACAGTATTCATTGATAAAAAGTTCAATGTATAAACCATGTGACATCATTTTAAATCTTTCGTAAAATCATTTGTATATATAAACCAGTGAATATAATAGGTCAAATATTCAAATTATTAAAACGAAGGAGACAGACAAACAGTATAGCAAATGATGCCCGTGGCTGCTTGGGACAGGAAGAATTGTAAACCTGTAGGATGGACTGTGAACCCAAAGGGAAGCTGAGGGGTGAAGTCTATCCCGAAGATTCACAATTCTTCCTTTACCCCAAAGCCACGGATGTCATTTGCTTTATTAAGAAGAACAAAAAAAAAAAAAAAAATCATTAAAACAACAAAGTTTCCACATAGTAAATTGGTTCCTACTTGCCTGGTTCATGAGTGGATCAGAATTACAAAGCCATGTAACAGGACGTGCAGGGCGATAGTGCATTCTCAGCAAGAGACAGGGAAAATTGTCCCACTCCCAACAAACTAATCTTGAGTAAGGACTTCACCCTGAGGTACAATAAAAACATATGGCAACCTTTCATATTCTATGGACAGGTATGGCTGAGGGAATGGCTGATCACAAAACTCGTTTTCTGCCTTACTGTTGGATCAAAATTGAAGAGACAAAGTGTATAACATATCTATCATAACAAAGACTGGCAACGATAATGGAAATATGTTTAAGCTTAAAGATTATGTGAAGTATCATCCTTAGATGAGACTTCATTATAAAATGTGTACACACTGCTCTGTTTCCGTGGCTTTTATTGAATAATACAAGGTTGCAATAAATGCGGTCATTGTAAATGCTTACCTTGTAATCCTGCATGCAACATGCGCCCATTTGTATTTACACAGGGCATTGTCATGTATTTATCAAACCAGATACTGCATCAAATGGCGCGTGCTGCCAGTGCAGGTTCAATACTTATAATTACAATAAAAACATACAGGTATCTTTTCTTCAAGATATATATATATATATATATATATATATATATATATATATATATATATATATATATATATATATATATATAAGCTCTGTATTAGAAGTACTTAGTGACCCTGGCTATGAACCCATCAAGCAATTTTGTCTTCACGTGCACCATTGCCACTGAAAATGTAGTGCATTATCCAAGGCTACCCACATGTCATTGGTTTTCATCTGTGGGGTAAGTTTTCAGGATGGCTTTCATTCCCTTTAGAAAGGCTGACAGAAAAATGCCTAGATGACACTGCCATATGACATGATGCCATTATTAACAAGTGCTAATCGCCACCACTCATTGGCGATGATACACAGTGAAAATCCGTATTCAGAGGTGGCAAGTCAAATGTGTTGTGCTAATTCCACCATCTACAGTGTGGTAGCTTGTCATCAAGAAGCAGGGTCCATGGACAATAGGCCACATCCAGGGTGTGCATCGCCTTAGGAAATGACGAGGGCTGGCAACTTGTGGTGCAGATCTGGTTAGAGTTATGCCAACTGCTGCATGCATCAAGCCAGGCAGTGGGGTGACACCAACATCTTGAATTGGGCAGGTCTGTCCTCGTCACAACACTTCCCTGGTTGTGGTCGTTGGTAATTTGACCCCTCAGTGATGCATGGATGAAATTCTTCAGCCATGTCTCCTGCCCTTTCTTCACAATCACTTCGACATTGCCTTCTTCCAGCAAGATAATGCGCATGGCCTGTCTGGTCATGGCATTTGTGGAGGCCAACATTGTTGGTGTTTTGCCCTGACCAGATACTCTGCAGGAAGGTGCCCTAACTAGGCAGTTGACAACAACTGATCCAGGCCTTAAAAGAAAAGTATACCTTGTCCCTCAACACAGAATAGTGTGTCTGATCCAAAGCATGCACTACAGATGCAAAGCCTGTGCAGCTGCTTCTGGTGGCTATACACACAACAAAAATCTGATTTTGAAATAAAGGACACTGAGAAAGCCTCGCACAATAGCCACTCCATGTCAAACATCACTGCACTCCTAACTAACTAACAAAAAAACTAACTCCCAGTAAAAGCTTAAGATTTGCAATGTATGATAGAATGGGTAATTTATAAATACATATTAAACGTTTTTAACATAAAACCTACTATGCGTTTTCATTGATTGTAAGTATAGAATATGCACTATAATATCCATATGGGTATGGAGGGTCATTTTTAACATGCCTGCTGCCCACATGACAACACTGAACTGTGTATACATTAGAATTATATTGTGTGTGTAAAATGCTATGCATGCTGTGCAATATTTGGAAACCATGAATCGAAATTGTTTTCACAATAGTACTATTTGGATTGTGACCATCTCTTTGTACGAAATTAATGAAAAGGAGTAAAATTTTAGTCAGCTAAATCTACCCACCCATCGGATTCAACATCAAAATTATAGTAAGTCTAAGTGATGGCCGTTAGGTAGTGTACCACGTGTTTTGGATATTTGAGCCATGCCTAACTGAGAGTCCATGAAATTTCCCACTTATTTAACTACAGCAGCAGAGGTGCCTCATTATTATATGGAAGTGTTTAATTTTAGCCAGAATTTTGTTGCAGGTAAATCACTATAATTCTTTCATAAATTATGTCAAATTCACGTACTACTGGGAACTCGTGAGCGCCACCTGTGTGTCATTAGAATAGGAGTTGAAATCTTTTGGGGGAATTCCTTATTATAGGGATGTGACTGTGCTTAAGTACCTCTTTATTACAGCTAAAACAATAACATTTAAACCTTGCATGTGTTGTCCCATCATGTTGTACTCCAGCACATTCCATGTATTGAATATTGGATACAACGAGAGAAAGTCAATTTAAATTGTAACATTTGCTTACAATACTTGCTGTTCTGAAAACAAGATATATTTTGATACATTTAGCCCAAGTGTGAAGTCGTGACTATTGTTATTTTATCAAAGTATTTACTCCATAGCTACTCCAACATCGATGGTCGTTAATGGACCCTTCCGCTGCACCTTTGACTACGACATGTGTAATTTCACTCATGATATGACTGCAAAGTATCAATGGAGCAGGTGAGATATTAGGCCTACTTGATCATGTTGGATGCACAGGCGTTAGTTCCTGTGGTAGGTGGTGCATATGAAACAAACACACTATTGTCAATATGCTGTTTACAGCGTTCGAAATCAGGTTTATCCGTTTGCCCGAGATGTGGAAGTTTAACCAGACAAGGGGATATACCTTTCCACTTATTTGATTGACAAGCTAAAAATTATGAAGGCTCTCTTATGCCAAAGGGACACGAACTTGTAAAGAACACCACTCACAGTCACATAGTGCTGCCAGATTCGAGAAACCATACCAGCAGAGAACAGTTCCGGAAATATTTATGGCAGTTTAGCATTTAAATAACCTTGTCCCCCCACACATATGACATCAAAAAATAATCAGTTGCTTCCATTTCAATTAAGACACAATCTAGGAATATTGTACTATCTTCTTTTTTTGAAGACATGTTAGAATATCTATAGACTTTTTCTTGCATGGCATTTTGGTCCAATCAAACCATGTTGCAAACGGCCAGTGCTACCACCAAGCGAAATTCAAATGATCTAACATGAGATAAATCCACATACGTCATGGCGCTTGCTTGGTGTGCGTCAGAATGCATAGCAATACAAGCACCTTGCCAGGCCATGAAGGCGTTCAAATGAATTTGACTATGGAGAGGCTTTGCCCTCTTGTTCTGGGTGATAACCAGTTTATGTTAATTTCTGTATATGAAGTCCTAATTTCTGTGATTTTGGCCTTTATGAAAGTGAAACCGAGTACATCCACTGTTAACTCAAAACTTCCTATGATTTCAACCTCTTCACTTAAAGTGTTTACGATGATTGACGGACCCTTTTAATGCACACTATTTTGGCCCATAATTCCTGTTCTGAAGGGGCCTCGCAAAGCAGCCTATAGTGGGACGCCCATATCGTCTGTTATGGAGGATGGTTAGTGGAATTTACTTCAAAATCAAACTCAAGACTGAAGCAGAAGATGCTGCTGAAAGAAACTGGAAAGATGACCAATAATTTGATACTAAAAAGTGTAAATGAAAGTATTCTGTGGCGTTCTCAGATTAACTTCCATGACAAACGCCACATGTTTGCCGTGTGATGAGCAAAGACAATCAACACAGTTAAGCTGAGTCTAGGGATCTTTGCACATCATATAAGAGAGGAACTGCTGCAACTGAGGCTGCGAAGAAGCCAAAGCTTAGTTACAAGGCGGGGCAAATGCTGATATACATAAATTCAGATTTTCTCCACAAGCCAGCATACAAATTCAGAAAAGTACATGCGATGAAAAAATATGGGGATCCCTTCCCTGATGCGTGTGGCTGTGCAAGTTGCATGAGGGCAAAGAGTTTGTCATTAGCTGAGTACGTGTCTCACAAAGCTGTGGTGGACTTTGTTCACCATATTGCAGAAGTAATCAATCACATAACTCACCATAAAAGCTTAAGTGAAAAGGAAAAGATTGAGGAGGAGGACAAAAACTTTGCACTGTTTAGAGACTTCGAAGCGCCATATATCTGTTTTACTAGCGAATATAACCTGTCAAACGCCCTAGTGCGTTAAACCATGGACATGCTATTCAGACATACGGGGGTTCATTGGAGGCGCTTTGCAGTCTGCGGCACCTGACGCAAAATTGGAAAAAAATATGCTTGTTTTAAAATAAATTTCAGTGAACATATTTAGCTTCTACCGATTTGTAGTATAGAAAGTGTACTTATTAAGTAGTTATTTATTACATTTTCTTCAGAAAAGGGGCTCCCATAATAGGAATGGAAGACCGTACTATGTGGCAGGCCTGCCTGGGAGCATGCCTCATGCCACCCCGCATACCATGGTGTCCTAGTATATGCTGATGGAGGGATGCACTCCACGTACCATGGTGTTCTAGCATGCGTTGATGGAATAATGCAACATAGACAGTGTCCTTGCCTTTCGGTGCAAATTCTTAAAGAAATGAAAGCTATTATTCTTCTGGTAGATAAAAGATAAAGTGTCACGAAATTATGCCTATGTTTTTCCCCCCTTCTTTTTCAATTGATAATGTTCTGTGCATTATATTTATATGTGGAACTACTTTAGTGAACTAAAGTAATGGTCTACGCCCCTCAATAGAACCATATGATACCCCACTAGGTATCTACTTCAGTGGATTAAAATAATCGTCTGTGGCACCCAACAGAGCACATCTCATGTCCAAGTAGGTATCTACGTCAGTGAATTACAGTAATGGTCTTTAAGACCCAAGAGAACCCGTCTGATACTCCTGATCCCTGCAAGTTATCATGCACATCTGTATTGATATCATGTTATTTTTTTATTTAAACATATTTTATTCATTACAAATAATGAATGGGATAGGAAAGCAAGCCAAAGCTTACGTTAATACCACTCCTGTACATGGATATACAGTCGATGATCACACTAGTGCTTGACAACACAAGAAAGACAAATCTTGAAAATACAGCAATACTATAACTATGTGGTTACGACTACTTTAAATGACAAGCTGTTGGTATATCAACTGCATTAAAAACACTTGCGGTCACATTATCGACAAAATAACACGTTTTGTTCCGTGAGAAAATTATACAATACAGGAAAGTTAAAGTAAAATTAGATGTGAAGGAAACTCAATGAAAAAGAAATAGTCGTTAAGAATAAAAATATTTCGAAATGTTTGGAACTCAGAATGAACCTTTCGATAGTAATAAACAAGTACTTGTTCCAGTGGTAATGCTGACTGTCATCCCGGTATTGTAAATGTTGTTCTGTTACTTCTCCCTTTATAAATGTACTTAGTGACTCAAACAACTCGGCCCTCTTTGTAGGACACAATTAACAATGATTGGAATAATGAGACACATTTTCTGGAGATTCTTCGCAAGAGCATAAATCATTGCAACTAAATCACATTTGTATATATCACAGTTCAATAAACTGCATTTCATCCTTAGTCTGGGATGATGAATTGGAGCTTTTTCTCATTCCGCCAATGTAGTAAGCTAGGGCAAATGGATCTTCGTACTGTAGCATTTTCTTGAAAGAGGACACTGACCGGGAATTTTGCACAATTAGGGACCTAGATTATTCCAAATACGAATAACACTGGGGCAAAAATGAAAATCGGCGTAATTCAGACGAACCGAGTATGTGCAGGATGTCATTGGATTGCATTGTAGCATAAATATGTTCTGGAACAAAGGGGACTCTTTCCAACAAATAAATTGGTGCAATGACATTGAAAATGTATACATATGAATATGTTTATGGCGATCACTTCTGATGCGTAAAGGTTACCATTTTATGTCATTGTCAAGTAACTAGCTGCTAACATTTTGGGCTGCACCAATAACACTGTGGGCTGCCACTTGTTACACACATTCAAGCTTATTGCAGGGCGCTATTGTGCAGTTGTCCCACAAGATGTCTCCGTAGTGAATGGCAGGTCTAATAAAAATAAACTCTTAGATAAAAAACAGGGATATGTCATCATCAAATATATGAATATTAGATTGGACAATGCATGCTAAATATTTAGTATATATTAAAAATAAAAATGGGCAGCATCGAGACTTGTGGGACACCACCTATTACATATCTCCAAGTTTATGACTGGTCCTTCTATGATAACTCTCTGTCATCTCCTAGCAAATAACTGTGGAACCTCTTCGATATAATACCTCTCGCACCAATAGCGTGGACTCAGCTTAAAAGGCCCTTATGCCACACTCCATCAAAAACCTTTGCTACATCACGGAAAACAAAGTTTATGTATTTATCCTCGTCCATGGCTTCAAAAATGATATAATTTTCTAATCTTTATGAAACAGGGGAGTCGTCTGCTTGATAGGCTGACCGAAATCTAGTCAGTATATTATTATTGCTCGCACAGTGATTAAATACCAACTTAAACATACATTTTAAACAACTTCCCAGCAATACCTAATGATGAAATAGTTCAAAAATTCTTTGTTATTTGTTTGAAGTCCTTCTTATGCAAAAGGTTTACGTTTGCATCATTCCATTGGTCAGGGTAAATAGATGGATGTGACTATTTGGTAAAAATAATACTAAGTGACTCAGCAATTGATGCAGCACATTATTTTAGGAGGCGAGTACTGATGTTGCCTGGTCGCCTGCCTTTAGAGGCATTTAGTTGTAGGACACAACTTTTACTAACTCTGCGGCAATATGTACATTATTTAGTAAGAAATAAAGGGATATGCGATATCGGGAACTTTACTCTCGCGCTCGTCGAAAGCACGCTGTTGAGCAAAGTAGTTATTGAACAGTTCAGCCTTTTTTACATCGTCATTAATGGTATTGTTACCATCCTTAATAGGAGGACTCTTTGATGATCCCTGGCTATTGGACAGCAGTTGTTTAGCAATATTCCACCACAGTTTTGTATGATTGTAGTCACTCGCTTACATCTTGTCAGTTAACAGCTGTTTATACTTCAATTTTGCCTCCCTTCATTTCTAAATAGCGATGTTACGTGCTGTCCTGTATTTAGCCCATAATGTGGGCTGACTGCAATTTTTGCTTTCTCCACGGCCTTTGCTCTCTGAAGCAGTCTGTCTCAGTTTCTCAAGAGCTTTTCACTGACTTCGTTGGGGAACAGGGGGTGGGGGGGGGGGGTGTTACCGGTTAGAACCTTCACCTTTTCGCATTGAATAAAATGTTCTGCCACGTCTAAGAAAATATTTGACAATTTTACAACCATGTCAGACACATGTAAATTTTCAAACTCTTTCTTCCATTCTATACTTTCCAACTTTTTGTTTAAAGCAATGAAGTAGCCGCATTTAAAACACCAGATCTGTCTGAAATACCAGACCTGTCTCAAATATGCTTTTTTTCCCTTTTCACTTTGAAAGAAATTGAGCAAAAAAAGCGAAATTGCCCCTGAAACTTAGATCTACTGTGCCAGCAACCTTAAAGTACATCCCCAGGATGTACAATGTGCGGACAGATTATGTTATTTTTTGTTTGATAGTACTTCACTGTTCAATCATGCCAAATTACGTCGAATTTGGTTTAGCGCTTGTAGTAAAAAACGGTAAAAAAAACGCCGCCCGCCTTGAGCCTAATTATATATTAAGCAAACAGCACCCGTCGGCTAGTACCAAAACTTACATGATCTTGCTGACGTCACGTGAGGTACCTCTGGCTTGGCCAGTCTCAGCAGCCGATCTAAGCCACACTAACTTTGCTACTTTGTTCAAAGAAAGTTCTCTGAAGATAATTACGGTGTTCCCGCTATAATATGATGATGTTAAACTTAAATAGAAAAGATATCTTTGACTTTGTGACCAACACTTAACTTACCCTGTTGATGGTTAATGCTGCAGATACGGTGTTCCGAATGGAAATGTGTGTAAAATAACTCCATCCCTCTTGGCGGACTTCGTGCAGTCATATGCCACACATGTGTAAACCATGTTTGTTTGATGCAAACTAGAAAACTTTTCACAGTTAGGTACCGAAAAAGATCGATATGGACATAGGCGCTGGAAGCCATACCCCAAGATTACAACATGGTGACGGGGTCCCTCAGATGACGTCAGCTCCGATTATTCATAAGCGCACTTTCCGATGTATGCCGAGTCAGTTGCGGGCGATTCAAGTAAAAAAATGTTGTCACTTTACGACCAGATTAAAAATACTTACATCACGTTTACATATCAAATTTCAGTACCAGAGAGTCATAAATACATATTACTTTCAAGTTTCGTTAGCTCTAATACTAAGTTATATCCTAGGGATGTATTTTAATTTAATAAAGATTTGTAACTGAACTGCCGTGATATCAATGCATATTGATCTATGAGATGAGACCCAAGTAGGTTCTGTTACTAACTGGGAGATACTTCTAGTCTCTAAAATAGAATATAACATTTAGATTTTTTCTATATTGTAATATGGCATCATTCAAGTCCCAAGTGACTATGATATGAGGTAAATTTACATCCTTTGCTAAATAAGTACTTCAAAATTATCCCCAAAGTCTGCTTGTTCACTAGGGGGTGAGTAAAATACACCAAGTAATAATATTGTCATGACGATATTCACACCACAACACTCTTGAAGAGCAGATCCTCTCAGTGTTATTGTCTCCTCACGGTTACAAGTTTGCTTAGATAAATACAGACACCAGCTCCTATATTATTTTGTTTGATATATCTCAGGGACACCTGAAAGTCTGGAATTCTAACATCGTGATTTTTACTGAGTCATTTAACCACGTGTTTGTGCATGCAGTAACTTCGTATTCATTAGAGAAACTGGCTAGGTCTTCCAATTTGTTTTTTAAGCGCGGGTGGGTGGGTGGGGTGGGGTGGGGTGTAAAGGGTGTTTTGTTCTGGCGTACTGGGAATTTTATTTGCCGTACTTACGTACTGGACGCTTTTTTAATTTACGTACTTCATACCAACCATTATCTGTACATTTTCTTATTTTTCGTACCTAGTACCAAGGGTAAAATTGTTAAATTTTTATACCAATGTACTAGGCCCCCTCTCCCCACTCCCCAAATTCGTGCAAACAGGCAAGTTTAAACGTCATCGATATGGAAAAAATTAGAGTTATATTTGAAGGAAACAAGACTGTAAACGTGAAAAATATGAATTTTATGGTGGCCGGTACGTCGGCAGCATAATATGTAGCTAGTGAGAAGCTAGAAATGAGGTAAGAATTGTCCAATGGTAACCAAAGAATTACAGGCAAGTTAATGTTGAACCATCACTTGGTCAGAAGGTAGTCTGGAGCTGCAAAAGTTAGCAAGGCATTTCCCAGCTGTTTCCAGGTCTCTAGCTCCAGCAACGTGAGGACCAGCCCCAGGGTATTGTGCTTGATTCTATTTATAGCTGTCTCAACGTGTGTCCAGTGCGTGTATCACTCGTGATCCCCAAGAAAACCCCATAGAGAAACTGGACCTCTGCCTAAAGCTCATATATATAGCCTAAAACTACTGCTACACTTCACCTATCCTGCTGAAATTAATGTGGTGGATATTAAATATAATATATTACCCAGATAATATACAAAAGCTAGAATGAAGAAATGTTTCTGTTTGGGAAGTTAATAGTGGCCTGTACAGCAGACGATCATCTTACCACTATGGCGATATATGGCTTCACTTTTGAGCCCAGCAGTTTCTGAACGCAGGATCACACATTATAACCTCCTCACGTTACTGATGTTGCTGAAAATTACGTGGGTTACCTCTGGGATCCTGATCTTTTATTCAGCTGATTTCCACAGATATAATTAGGAGATATTTATGTTTAAGATTGCGGACCATGTCATGTTTTCATTAATGCAGGCCATCCCTGTTTGTAGCGGATGACAACTTTAGGCCTAGCAAACAGCCCTATGTGTGTTTCACTAATATTTCCAAGACTAGTCTAGGGACATCATTGCAGCCTTATTTACTCTACATTCACCTCACTAACACACTAAAAATACAGGCTCTACCAAAATAATGACAAAAAAGAAGGCGATGGACCACACCTAACTAAGCGTATAGGCACATGTTTATATTTGTTTTATATTTCACAAAATGCCTTGCATTGTTGACCACTAGAGAAAATCTGGAATGTAAACTGATCACTGCATTCAAGGCCATTCAAGCGGTGTGGAGCTCCTCCACTTGTGAACATCATACAATTACTTATCAAATACTGACACCATCACCCAATACGTCTAATAAAAATATGCGACTACGTGTAACCATGCTCGTGATAATAGTCCATTCGTTTTCATTTAGGCTTTAAACCAAAATTCATAAAACTCGAATTGAGGGGACAGTACAACATCATAGGCCACTTAAGCTGCTTTCCACGCACTCTAGGTGCTTTGCCAGAGCCCCAATAAAAATTCTGTGGGTCCAGTGCCGTCACCATGCTGCTGCACTCACTGGCATCCAGACCCTGTACTACTGTAGCATGACACGGTGCTCCTGGTACCTGTAATGTACCATAGCAAGCATGCACGGATCAGTTTCCCGCTGTGGCGTCCATTTGTAGGGGTGATTATTTAAGTTTGTGTGAGCCGCAGGTTTAATTATGGCATGTGAAATACAGTGGGCTGGAAGGAAATATCTCGATAAGCATGACAATTAGATTAAGCATTCCCAAAATTACAAGCTAATACTTCCAAAGCAACCTAAAATACCAATTGTAAATTTAGTATTTGTCACATTGCAAGGACACACGTGTAATGGACATGTCCGTAAGCTGCACAGCGTTTTGTCGCAATCGTGGTTTATAATGGGCTTCTGACTTAATGGTGAAACAGAAAGAAAACCCACAGCAAGCCGTGCTTTGTTGCATATGACGTCCTACTTTAAGTTTGTTACTATAGCATTGGTAGTTATTACTTTCTATCATGAAGTACATGGTAAATATTCTGGATGCACTATGTAATAAACCCCCATTCAGGCAGTACCCCTATATAATAATAATAATAATAATAATAATAATAATAATAATAATAATAATAATAATAATAATAATGACAATAATAATAATAATAATAATAATAATAATAATAATAATAATAATAATAATAATAATAATAATAATAAATAAGGCACATGGGTCTACACAAATAGCAGCTGTCAACTTTCCGAATGTTGCACTATGTATGTTAAAGTACTCGGAAAGATGCTGCATTGAAATACACAGCCTAGCCTCGTTCTCTCAAGTACTTTGGCTGCGGGAAACCAAGGTGTAGAGTCACATGGTATCAAGCACATGTTCGTAGCATATATAAGTAGTTATAACTAAAGATACACTGTTTAAGGATTAAATAGCTGTTGCAAAAGTTAGTGATAAGTGCAATCTACATAAGTAGCATTTTAAATGCTACATAGAACTTGGACAGAAAAGGCACATTTTCACACTGAGATTTGCGTCTTATTTCTGTTCGGTTTTATCTGAAATTTTTATTTAAGCTCAAACCCCCACATTCACATAAAGTCAAACAATTCCGAGTTTATCAGATATTATTGCTTCATTACCCATAGTGATGTTTGTTGGCTTTAAAGCTCCAAAAGAATTGTAATTTAGCATAACATGACCATTTTGATTATCTTTTGAAGATACTTCACATCTTTTAATTAAAGTCTACCTTATAACATGCATAATATATGAGAGAGTTATAAGAGGAGGTTATATGTTTTACCATCACTATAGACCCATCTTCAATTATGCCTAAGCCTGCTCCAGCTCTGTATGTACATTACAGATACGTCTATTTTGTCACTTACGATCAAAATTGGCACAGGCATGGGTGAATCAAGGGAAAGGTCCACAAGGCTTATGAATCTATGGTCTTCGCAAAATATGGATGCTGCCTTATAATATTAAAGTAGAAGTCAACTCAATGCATGACATATCCGTGCTTTATCCCCTGCATAGGATGTGTCAATGTCAACACTTCATGACCAAATCAAAGGTCGTGTCAAGGGTCCAGACCCAAAGTCAGGTCATCCCACAGTTTATTCACCAGAGGCAGAGCAGGAGATTGTTGGAAGAATCTAGCACCTGAGTCAGAAAGGTTTCCCAATGCGTTGTAAAGACATAAGACGTGTAGCTTTTGAATAGTCAGATTCAGAATCTAATGCAGTGAGAGATTTCTCTGTGGGGAAGAGCCTGGCGGGATACATAAAGTATGACAGGTTCATGCTCCGCCATGAAGATTTAAGAGCAAAGACATCATAACTACTTTCTGCTGCTCGAGCAGCTGGTATGAACACAGTGGTTGTTTTGGATTGGTTCCACCAATATAAAAACTACCTAACAGATTTAGCAATTCAAAACATACCTAGCTATCTGTATCGAATATGGACGGAAAGGGACTCCAGGATATTTTCAGTCCTGTAGATATCATTGATGAAAAAGGAAAGAGAGCATTGTACATCTATGCCTCAGAGAATAGGGGGAGACAACCACTTTGTTGGCTGCTACCAATGCTGTTGGAAATCACTCTGTTCCCATACTCATATTCAAAGGGCAGCATATGAAAGAAGAATGGAGCAATGCAGCTCCACAAGAATTGTTTTAAAAGTTAGTGACTCAGGTTGGATCAATTCTAAAGTTATAGGGCAGTGGGCCAAAATATTTGTGAAGAATCTTCAGGAACTTTATTTGATTTATGGAAAGCTGCATCTTCTCTCACTTGACCAACACCACCCATACACTCAACTGAGAATTGTTGAACATTTTAGTAGAACAAAACGTTCACCCTTTGGCTCTGCCATCTCAAACCACTCAGCGGCTACAACCATTAGACAAAAACCCTTTTTGGATGACAGCCCATTGTTCGAACAAGCTTGGATGGGAAAAACCCAAAGAAAATGCAGGGAGGAAAGTCACCCGCATAGAGTTACCAACATTATTTGGAGAATAGGGAAAAATGCTTTCACAGTCTGCAACTGTCATTCCAGATTCAGGCATACCGGAATATTTCCCATTGATCCTGCTGTTATTCCCAATGGAGCCTTCACAGCTGCATCTACAACTGATGGGCGTGCACCAGAAGCCACTGACTTGCTAATGGACATGATTCTGGCACCTGTGCATATGCCCAATTCACGTCAAATAGCAGTCTCTGCATCAGGAAAACCAGCTAAAGGAAATACAATGTGTGCAGAAAAACCTACCACAGCAATGCCCACAGCAGTGCCTTCTCTGGCATTGATAGTAAAACAGACACATGCAAGTGCAGTACTACTGCCTGATGCTGTGCCTGAAGTTGGAAATACGGTAACTGTAGTCACAACCTCAGCTGCTGTGGATGAGGCGGTAAATAGGAGTAGTGCTTTGTTATCAGATGTCATCATAAGGCCACTTCGGGCACTAATCCAAAGGTAACTAAAGATTGGAGGTCAATATAGCCTACATATTGGGCCGCATGTGCATTAGCCATTGCAATCAAACGCACATTAGTTTATTTTGGTTACTTTCAAGATGGCGCACACAGACAGACTTGTGTATTGGTATTGCCAAGAGGCGAATATAACATGGACAATGTAACAGATCTCATTGTTAGACTATGGAGTGTATGGACTGAACATGAGATGCTCGGATATACCGAAAAAACTTGGATTTGCAGAGCACATTATAACCCCAATACTCGCTAGATGACTTTTGCATTCATTTTAGGATGGGAAGACCTGTGTTCAGGAAATTACTGCCCATGACTGTCCCACAACTTGAGACTGAGCATGAAGGTAGCTTTCAACCGGTAACTCCTGTGAAGCAAATACTATTTTTACTTTGGTAATTATCAAATCAAACGCGCATGTGAGAGGTAGCTAGTACGTTTGGAGTTTCAATTTCTACAGAACATGGAACAATTTACAAAGTGCTTGATAGCATGGCTGAATTTGGACTACAGGTAATGATACATTCAATCTACCACCTACAGAATTTACTTTATTTAGAAACAAAACAAAATAATAAAAAAAATAAAATGAATAAAAAAACATATTGCACGTGTTTCTTCACACTTGCAAACCATTGTAACTTGAAAACATACAATAGCATTTTTGTTCGAGTCTCCGCAAATTGGTCTTAGGCCCCTTAAAATAACTTCTGTTTCTCATCACACATTCACTGCCACCAAAGTTACTTCAATTTTATTGAGTCAGGTCAAATCCGAAGTTTGGATCACTTGGTAATTTGACAAAAAGAACATTTTTCATGATTTCATGGCTAAAAGATAGTAAAATTCTTCGCCCACCCAAGATTGGTTGCACAAATGATGAAAAACAGACAAGGTTTGAAGGGCCTTTAATGTTATAACTTTATTATCATAATTTATTAGTATTAATATCATAATATATTCTAATGTAAGTTGACAATGACCATATAATTAATAAGTAAGCCCTAAATAAAGTGAGTAACCTTAAATCTGGGGCTTAGTTGACAATGACCATATAATTATTATGTAAGTCCTAAATAAAATGAGTAACCTTAAACCTAGGGCCTACTACATTCTATTGAAGTTTATTATCATTACAAATAAGGGGTATTTCCTACACGTTGAAAATAAGCTCACTCAAACAACAAACGAAATAAGGGTTTCTGTTAAAGCAGAAAAGAGGGTATAAGATCTTGTTAGATCGTGATAAACCCCCTGTTTCAAAGATCAAGGGTAAATGTAGTTGCATTGCACAGGCAATATTAAGCACGTTTCAGATTTTACATGTATGGGTGTGACCCTCTCTGACAATTCCTAGCGGAAGCACTGGACATGATCATATATATCACGTGTCTGGCACAATTTTGAAAGGTATCGTCACACCTCGCACAAAATCAATTTTTTCAATCACACTTTATACGAAATAGCTCCCCCCCATGTATGATCAAAACAAGTGGGATTTTGCTTTTTTGGTATCAAAGTACAATGGTCCCCTCTATTATTGGGGCTTCTGACCGTCACTCTGCACACTCCTCAAGTAGATATTACATGAAAGCGGACATATGATTTGCCTGATTGGTTCTGTCCTTTGCTGGACTTGTCAGAGACTGACGAGTTCTGTTAACTCATTTCACCCCAAAGCTACACTGAATCAACAGCTTCCCTCGGCTTATCACTCACAGCGTGCTAAGGAAAGCTGTTGACCAAGTCCATATAACTCTGAATGGTCGCTCCTTCAAGCCTTATTCAAAATTTGCAACATTAAACAAAATTTGATTAGCAGACGACATTTACCTTTTGGTGGGAAAACGCGATTAATATGGAATGAATTAAATCATAGAGTAAGCATAAATGGTTATGATTCCTATTTTCGGGAGTTGAGCTTATTTTGAACTATGTCACATAGTTGCTTCATGTCAAAATTTTATGTAGTCAGAATCATGTCCCTGCTAATGGTATAATTGTAGGCACCAGGAGCTTACATGAAGGTCATATTCATGTATGCTGTACCCCCAGGCCCAAAAATGTACCTTTCAAATGTAAGCCTACTCCTTGCAACCAGCCCCAGTCTTACTGGTATATATATATATATATATATATATATATATATATATATATATATATATATGCGGCATGTTTCATAGAATGTGATAGCTATTTGCAATGCATTACTTAGTCTCTGGCAAATGAATATCACAATATAAATACCGGTAAGTTCTTTGATCAGAAATGGAAGTAGTGGGTGCATTTACAAAATGCAATTGAAGTGTGGAAATAGTCATCAATTTAATTTGCCTGTTCAGATGACTCGGGGGCTCTGTTGATTTTTAATGTGACCCACCCGTATGCCACCCGTCAACTCTCCACAGGATAACGTTAGGCAAAATATGAAAGTATTCACCAATTTTTTAAAAGTCAATTTGATGTTTAACTGAACAGATACACTTGTTAAGAATTACCATTTTTTAATTCTAGATCTTGTCTCTTTCAATTCAATGCAATATCAGTTTGGCACTCCCTTGAACAAAGGGAACAACGTCAAACCACTTTAAACAGGAGGCCCATGGGCCTAATGCTCTGCTGTCATCATGACTATATTGTAGACTCATTTTGATTTGAATGATTGCTCTGTTCCCCAAGCACTGACTTTGGCAAAATTTCTAGATCATTTATAATAATATATAATTAAACTTGAGCCTTGCCCTAATGAACACTGTACATACAATTAGTATCAACAATATATGATTTTTTTTGGTAAAAACACTGAATTTAATGTGTTTTCCGCCTTTTTAATAATTCTGCATCGAATTATTTTATTCTGTCTCAAGACATTGAATTCGATATGTTTGTTAACATATTTCGGCCCATAACTTCTGTAATACTGTGGGTGACACCACCAAATTTTGGCACATTTTCGTCTTTTTGCCTGATCGACATTTCTGTCAGGTTTCGGGCTGATCCATGAAGCACTCTTTAAGAAACCAGCATTCTCAAAATTTTCATATTTTGGCTCATATAGTACATCATAGTACAGGTGGCGCCACCAATGTCGAACTTGACCTAGATTTTCATATAAGTTCGGAAAGTTATATGGGGGCTAGCTTTAAAAGTATAGACCGTATCATGTCGACAAAAAAGTTTCCAGACGGATGGACAGGCATGAGTGATCGTTTAAGCTCTGTGACCTTTGGTCGCAGGGCTAAAAAGACAACCAACAAACCTGATTTTATATTATCAACAGCAGTTTAATTAATGGGCACATATATTCCTTCAGATGTAGCCTTAAATAATGATGGACAACAAATCAAAAATATGACAAGAGAGATATGGTCACTAACTTAAGGATATATACATGTATCTTTCAAAATATGTTCTTTTTCTCGTTTAAATACATGGAATGCTCGAACAATAAAATGCAATTCTGGTACATATGTCAGTAGTACAAATTTATAAAAAGGTCACAAGTTATCCTTATTAAAGGTAATCACTATCCTGAAGCTCCAAGAGTCAAGTATTACCTATAGTTTTACCATATTTCTGATTTAATTTTATCAACAGCAGTTTAACTAATAGGCACATGTATTTCTTCAGATGTAACCTTAAATAATGACAAACAACAAATTAAAATATGACAAGACAGTTATGGTCACTAAGTTAAGGATATATACACATATCCTTCAAAACGTTTATTTTTTCGTTTTATCCATTTGTTAGTTAATAGGTTTTCCCATCGTACTTTCACTTTCAATGAACTGTAAGTATCAGACTTTGTCCTTTGAATTGGCAAAAATAATTCTGGGATCCGTTACTCCAGAATGTCACATAATTACACAAGTTAATTAACATTTAATATGTCAGAATTCAATCCATAACCTTACCTCATATTAATTATTATGAGCAAAATAAATCAATAAGCCCAAAGGTCCGGGACACGCCCTGGATTTTGACTTTATATATCTGAATGTACAGTCCACAAACTTAAAATAGGCTTGTTTTATACACCCATGAAAACAGCACCTGCAATATTAGACTATTCAGATTCATTCTGAGCCATACCATATTACCAATCCACCTATACTTACAGACAGTGACAATGTTTCTTCAGTGAAACTGCATTCAAGCAGTTAATATCCCGATACAGCCGCTACTGCTTTCGCATGTTTGGTTGAAAGTGAATGTGTGTAGCATGCGCAGCTACTTCAAAAGTTTTGACAAGTTCATGGAAACAGCACTTTCAATATCAGAGTCTACAGGGTAAATCCATATTTTATCTTTAAAAGTTATAACTTGCAAATGTTATAGGCATAAAAATTTATCATTTCAGTGCATTAGTGGTTTTTATGAAGTTTGTGTCGACAGTACCAGTTGTTGATTTTATCAACATATCATTTGTATGGTAACGATTAAAAAAGCCACCAAACATTGATGCAAAATAAAAGCTACACGGTTTTAGTCGGGAAGGGTGGGGGTGGGCAAGGTTGTTAAACATAAGCATAAATGCAGGTCTATGCAACCAAAGCACACATATACACACACACGCACGTGTTTTAATTCTAACTTAATGAAAGTGGAACTAATTTACAATCGTTCATAGTAAAGGAATTTTGACTTGTTTCCTAAAAGGCCTATAATGTAACAATTTATTTCAACAAAGCAGTCTGCTGGCAATAAATTCAGGTCATATGTGCCAGTGTACACAACACATGTACCATAAATTGGTCAGATATTCAGCTGAGTTCAGGGCGTTTTCCCTGATAAGGGACAGTTGACACCCCTACAGAGTTAGAATGTCAAGTGAAAAATGTTATCTGATGTGGTAGGCGTAGTTATTTGACAGTACACTGGGCGCGTCCAGGTGTTTAAGAGCCTTACCAGTTTACTGGATAGTTTTTTTAAATACCTGCTTCTCATTACTTCCCCTATTTTGAAGGCAGCCCTCAAATTGTATTTGAATTTTTCTTTAAATAGCTTTTTTTTCATATTTTAGTGTTTCAACATGTTATTCAGCCTGTCTTGATTCAAAAAAATATTTGTCTATTATTTGCCTGAAATGAAAACAATGATAATAGGGGAATTATGTTGTGATGTTTGCGTGAGGAACATTTCAAATTCCTCGAAAGTAAGAAATGTTCAAAATTACTGCCAAAAGTAAGAAAAAGTCACCACCTTCAAATGCCAAAAAGGAAAAGACGTCAAAAAATAGAGCACAAAGACAGCCAAACCAGAATCAAAATTTGAAGCACTTTTGAAAGGAAAATTTTCCACCAAATCAAGTCTATGTGCACAATGCAAAGTTGGGTATGGATATCCCGGTGATCCCCTCATAAGAGATAAATGGGTGCTTTGTTACAAGTGCCAAAGTTGGTTCCACGACACCTGTGCCTTGGAGAAACCAATGCGTTGTATGAAAATAGAGGCTTCAACTCTGGGTGTTAAACATCCTGTGACACAGTAAGCTTAGTTAGAAATTCTGAAATTCATAATTGTATGACAAAATAGCCTGCTGATGTTTCCATTTTTAAAGTTCAAACGTTGAAACAACTCTAACATCAGCAATTTTGAAGACAATGTGGCACTATAGATAGCTTAAAAAGCGATTATATAAAGAATATGTTGAACAATCCCTTTCGTGTTTCAATTTAAAAAATTAAGGCATACATGCGTGTATGTGTCAAAGTGATTATTTGAAAGTTTTCGATATAAAGGAGTTCAGCCCCTATCTAAATATAATTATTAAAAATAATATGTTGGTAAATTTAACTGTGTCAGGTACCCCAAAATACTCAACCATAATTACACCCAGCTTGGCCATAAGACTAATGTGCAACCCACAATCCATAAAAAATGAAAAACAGAAATCATCAAGTCTTATGTCACACACCTTGGCATTGACCAGTGTTTAAACTACTTAATTTGCCGAACAAACAGTACAAATAAAGACGCCAAATATAAATACTTATTAATTTCGTGTATATTTTTCGTATGTATAAAATTTAGCAAAACTTCATTTCAATTATATAAAACTAACATCTAATTTCCACATTTTCTATTTTACAAGATGGATGATTACTTTAACCAATTTAACATTTATGATTGATTTTGCGGTAACAACACCATTATTGACTGGTATATGTACCAGAAGCACTTACATAAACAACTAAAAGGGGGCATTTTGATTGAAAGTCTGTCATTGGGCACATTTTACCATCGCATTTGAAAACGTGCAAAGGTACAAACTGACATCAATGTCGGTGGACCAGACCAGAGCTTGTTAGTAGCAGAGACCATTATGTGTCGATCTATTAGTTCTAAATTCATTCTAAGCTGACAATCGTCCATATCTTGACAAGCCCATGAATATGAACATGAACATGAACATCACCGCTTATTACAGCAGGACTTGAATATCCACCAAGCAATACATTCTTCATTGACTATCTAAAGATCATGAGATGTCATATTGACAATATCAAGCAATAACTGTCATGAAAACAGAAGTGGACAACAGTTTCTAATAATGCACGTTACATCTCAGCAAAGAGGACCCATCTATGACCAAAACCCGTCATCCACCAAACAAGCAAAGTCCAAATTCGGAAAATTCAAGGTAGACATACGAATAACTTAGGTATAATATTTACACCAGTTAATGAATATAAAATACAGTATGGCAAAAAACACCTCTCCCCTGAGTTTAGACAGGGAACAAATAAAGTTAGTAGTAGTTTAAATCAATTAAATGCTAGCAACTCTCAAGGTTAAGAAATATCTTTTCTCACACATGCATTATATAAAATGTCAGCTACTATTGTTGACTTCACATATTTACTACATAATTTAAATAACACCTGAAATCCACCTGATATCTATAAAATAAATTTTTACCCCGAAACATCAAACACGGTCGCCTTAATTTTTTGAATATCCTTGTTTCACCCTTTTTTTTAAATGAAAGTGAATGGCGAGTCATTCATTTTAATTTAAAAACTAGTGAACATGTTACATGCAAGAGCAAGAAAACACATGTTGCTGCTATAACATTGTAGGTCATGAAGTGTTTACAAAATTTAAAAACTCATTGACCTTACATAATTCTGATAATTTGGAAAACAGGATAGTTCCTGAATGCTTAACAGTTGTCCAAGACGTATCCCCAGTACGTTGGCTAAATATGTTGCAGCTAAAGCTTTGCTTGATCCTTGATGTATATTTATGGAAATTAATCTTAAATCGAGCACAATTCTTACAGCTGATTCTCTTGGGTGTTGTGACACATCTTGTGTGCAATAAAAATGCATTATTCTCAGTCAAATATTGGCCATCATTGGCTCACTATATTAACTGTTTATCGCTGATACAAGGGCCCCACAGAAAATTAAATTTTGCACGAGTCTTTTGACAGTTTTCAAAGGATGTCAACAGTATGAACACAAATGTATGAGAACACATCCATCGGTTCCTTCTGACATCAATCATGTATTAATATTATTTAGCATGCATTATGTTTTTTCCTATTGCAGATATGAGGAAAAAACAGACACCATGGGCACTGTACTCCACAATGACCACACAAGTGGGACGGGTATTAGCTTTTCAAATTTAAATGAAGCTTTTTGGTTTTTCTTCTTTGTACAAAGAAACCATTTCTATGTTTGTTCATTAACTGAGTGTTCCATAAAATTATCATCATATATGTGTACCATCGATTATGCTGGTTTTTCTAACATATAGAACATTTTCTTACACTCTTTCTCTGTGAATCTTGTCTGGGCTCTTTTCGAACAGCAGAATTCCTAAAACGCCAAACCTTGTCTGAGTATACGTATGAGCATAATATTTTTTCTTCGTATTTCAAGGAGTAAAAATGGGGTACCAATACTGAACTGATTTTAACTGTGTATAAGCAAGTTTGTATCATGAAAAGTGTGCATTTAGTGAGACTTGAAAAAAAATGCCAAAAAACGACTTGTGGTATTTTGTGCATTTAAAAATATTACTCTTAACAACTTAGAACGCACGTCACTCTCATTTGTACGTTCACATTGTATGGCATTGTGCATCTGACCGATAACAAAGAAAAAAACGGCACAATTTCTAATGATGCAAAGTATGGCCATTTAGATCTTGAATGTTGCATGTCTCCAACATGTTTAAACGTTTATATGCCTTTCCAGCGGCAACCCATGTTCTTGGTCTTGTTGCACGCAACCACTATGCAAAAGCAGTCTAAGTGTTTAAAGTAATGGTTAAAAATTTTAATATTTGATTTTTACATTTTAGTGACATCACAACATCAAAAATGTAATTGATAAAGATGTAATTCCACCACCTTAAATTGATTGACTTGTTTAATCAAACAACTAAGCAAAGGTTAAGCTAGTCAAATTTAAAATATGCTCAAAAAAAGATTTTGACACTCCCAATTTTCAATACATTGAAATGATTGAGGGTCACAATTGTCATCTTCTGCAAGCGTTCCTAACCGTTCTGTGTCAGTTACATATTAATCAAAATCATATTGATTTTAGACATGCTAACTTGGGAAATTTCAAATGTTACACCATTAATATATTCCATGGTAAGGTACACATGTGATATTTCTTCATTCTGCTACAGTTTAGCTTCACGGGACCGACTATATGCAAGTTTTATTTTTACATATTTTCTCGGTTCTGTTTCTGTGCTCGAAATCCCGAACGCCAATAAGGTCTGCATGGAAGTGTAACGATAAAGAAACTGTGCTTACATTATCTTTCACACGGTTATTATTCCGGTTCACTGTTGGCTGAGTGGCATCAAGGTCGCCCTCCACCTTGGCGATCTAGATTCGATTCTCATAGGGGAAAGCAAACATGAACTAGAGAGAGAGAGAGAGAGAGAGAGAGGTTTGCCCTGCTTCCTAATCCGTGTATAACACAAAGTCTATACTATTTTTTTGTCATTGTTGTCATCTTTATTGTTACTGTTTGTTGTTTTAATTGTTCTGTTTACAGGCTCTTATGTGTACATGGCAATGTCTGCAACTCGCAGGGAGGGTGACACTGCACGACTGTTGTCTCCGGCCATCAGCATAAAGGGGAATGTCTATATTCAGTTCTATTTTTTCATGCGCAAAGCTAATGCAGGGGAAATACGAGTCTTTAAAAAGGTTGCTGACACTGAAACGAAACTAGGCAGCGTAGCAAAAGGCGGGACCGATTATTGGAGTGAAGTTAACCTTCAAACAATCTTGAATCAACCAACCATAGTAAGTGCAACTTCATCCCAATTGTACCTAATGTACTGGCATTATGTCCATCAAAATTTATTACGGAAAAACTAGGGTCAGTGTTTACAGATCACGAATGCGAGTGATTTTACAGACCAAAAACAGTCAATATGCTACTTCGAAAATGTTTTCAATATGCTACTATATTGTTTTACTGTCATATTACCAATGTGACAGCGCTGAATTGAAAAGAAGCCCCTGCTGAAAACTATAAAACTGGCATAAAGAATGACGACGCAATTATGGAGTACAATACTACAATTTTACTTGTTGCAGTTGGTATTTGAAGGCAAGGTGGGACCCGATTTGACAGGTGAATTTGCAATTGATGACATAATTATATCAGGTAAGTCAAAAAACAAAACAAATTCATGGTAATAAAAGAAATCCAAAGGCAGACTGTACGCTCTCTTATAAGCTGTAAAATATCGGAAAGGAAAGGAAATTCTCCTGTATAGTCAAGCACATTTGCTTTTGCCCCCTGCTCCGACAGTCCTGTTGTTAAGCATGGTGCCGTTGGAACAGACATATTTCATATCTACACAAGCAAGCAAAGAAACCCATCACATGACCACTATTAGCAAAATATGTTAAACAACTGTTTACCTTACAATCTTGCTGCTAAGACCAAAGAGAAAATGGATAAGATACCAAGGATGCTGCATATATCATGGTAAGGGACCATTTTGTTATTTTTGTTGTTTCTGCTGCCGGCTACATTAGCCAGACACTGTTGCATTAGACATGCCCTTCTTTAGCTTTAATGTTCCTGGTTTTCTTAAAAATTATGTCAGAACCAGTCCAAATATTTTCGGTGTGGACTTCGGCATGAAGAACCCACGTATACGTCGATTAATTGCACGATATCTATTTGGGTGAAATTTCAAGATCAACTGCAACATTTGTGGGTTCATGTGTTGCCTACATGACCATATTTCACTTTCAGTGGATTGCATACATTTCTTGGACTGCATTTCAAGACGTGATAATTTTAAATTGTAATATTGTAGATATTGAACCCGAGATGGAAATAGACAATTGTAAAGGAAGCCATGGACTAGGTCCTCACGATCTCAGGTGCCTCAGTAAGTGGTGGGAAGACATAGGTTGTCTGGAAGGAGGGCTGCAAAGTCCTAAGATGTCTGATGCCAACCGAGCTTCTTGGGACGACTTAGACAGGGCATACGTCAAAAGGAATATGCGGACACACAAGGCCAAAGCAGACGCCAATGATGGTCTTTGCAAGTTGACCTGTTTCGGACGTAACACACGTGGTAAAAAATATATTTTTCATTAGTGTATCCTGTGCACTAAACCATAAATGCATGCTAAATTTTTATGTATAGGTATTATAAATGTAATAATTCCTCTCAGTGTAACCGCGATTTTGGTAGTCTCAATGTACATAAATCTGTATTTTAAGCATGTAGTGAATAAAATTGTCAGCAAATCATTTTTTCAAATATCTTCAACCCCTAACATCAAATAAGTATTGCCACATTATGTAAAGAACTTTGATTTCTTATGCAGTCTTTGCATTAATCTTATCTATATATAATTTTCTGCATCTAACAAGTGATCATTGTTCATACTGAGGTTCCATAACACTATTTTAGCTGGCTGAAATCCAGAAGTCATGACTCATAGCTCTACCAAACATTTTGCAATTAGACGCCATAGCTGGGTGGTAACATTGTTACATGTAAATCATGAACAAATAGTTTGAAAGTAGTCCCATGTCATAGTTGACGTGCTAAATATAGATATGCATTTTTTGAAACATATCAGTTACAGTGATTGGTTGCTTTGCAGACGAATGTGACCTGCGTGAGTCCCATACTAATTCTATTCTCCCTGGTCCCTACCATATACTTTGTTTGCATTTGTGGTGGAAGGCTGCAGGATGCCACGAGACAGGTCTAGCTAGCCCTTTAAATAGCCCACATCATGTAGATAGTTGGAATCAAATTTTGACTATGCACGCTGTCAAGCAAAATATGACGAATTTCAGAAATCTGGCAAATAGAGATGATGGAACTGAAAATAACTTATTCAAGGAGCTTTGTTATGGAATTAATGAAACATGTAAGTGGATCATAGCCTTCTGAACGGAACGTGCATTTTCTCAATGAAGGTACTTTCAAATTCTTTACAAAGCTCATGCTGTGTACACTTCAGCTAAAGATACCCGGCTAAAAGCCATTTCGCAAGGTGATTTTCACCCCCATTTCTCCTTGCAAGCCTTGGCTGCAGGGGTCAGACTTGAGCTGGACTTCAAACAACACCCATTAACTCAACCTAATTGCTATTACGTAATCACTGAGATAGCACTGTAGTCAATGGATAAGGGGCTCTAATTAGCTTCATCCAGTAGCCTTTCTTTTCAAATTTAAACAAAAATGTGGTAATCATGTTAATTTTCAGAAAATGCTATATTGAATTGACACATTGATCATAAAAATTGGCTGACAGAAAGTGAACTTATGCATCCATTTTTTACTATGAGGCAAAGGAAACTGGACACAGGCAGCTGCTCTGGCAATTAAGACATTAAGAGAAAGTGACAAACAAGCAGGCCGAGAGTGTGTGTGCAGTGATCAGCGTCTGGCTTCAAAGAGTTTTGGACTTGGGTAGGGAAGAGAGAAATGAGGGTAAAAACTCAATTTTTATGGTAGCTGAGGTGTACACAACATGGTTGGCTATATTATCTGCATTACAAATGACCATTTATGGTTTTTCTTCATTGCATGTAAAAAGTTTTGCCGTCTTTGCATTGTAATATCAAGTGCATTGTGATCTAGCCATTCAAATATTAGAATAGATATCATATCAACTTATTATATGCATAACCGAATGAAGCAAGATCTTGCTCCCAGTAAAACTGACCAATTTGGTGACAAATATTCTCTTGTTGTGTCTTCTTGTTCAATTGTGTATAATTAGATATTCATGTATAGTTTGCATTTAGACAGGGAGCAGTCCTTTTCCTTTCAAGGATCCGAATACATTGTGGTTGACCCAGGACGGTCTAGTATCACATGGATCGCAGCTGAGGAAGACTGTTCCCTGAGAAATATGCATTTAGCTTGCTTTGAAAGTGAAGAGGAATATCGTTTTATTTACAATAAAACTAGGAAGCTGACATTCATAGGTGAGTCACAGAACTGAAACATATGTATGGTGGCGGGTGGGGGGGCATTTGGAAGACATTGTCGTAGTAGATATAGAATAGTTTATCCAATGTAATATTAATTGAAAAAAGAAAAATCATTTTACAGTCGAACATGTCTTAAGAGGCCACTCAAGCGAAGTGGGAAAAGTTGCCACTTGGAGGTGGCCCCTTAATAGGGGATGGCTATCAGCCACAGACAGAAATAAGGATATTGTTTAATTTACGAGCATATCTGTTTCCTTGCTGCCTTATCGGGTGTCGAAAAAATTACGATCATCCACAATATTTTTCTTCAAAAATAAGTTATTTACAACTTCAGCTTTGGATTTTTGCTCTGAGATAACGGTGTCGCCGTCTGAAAAATAATTCTCCTCATAATTTTGGTTTCCTTTGACAAAATAGCTTACACTCTTCCACCATTTTTTCCTTTTTTATTAGCGAGATTGATCATATCAAATTCGCTCTCGTACTATTCTTCTTCCTCACGTCTCAAATTGTTTATTTATTTACCACTTTTACAAAAACTCGACAGTACTTGCGGACATGTATCCACTATCGGGGCAACCTTCTCCATTGAGCTTCGTCTTTCACGCAGCGGGGCGCTTGGCACTCAGCCTATTGCCGATCCTTATTCTATTGCCTCAGGGCGACTTCTACGTCTAATACACAATACTGTTTCTGGGGCCTACAACTAATCACTGTTTGTCGTTGTATTTACATTTTCAGGTAATGCGCACTTTGGAAAAGTCCCACTTTATATTGTACATTACATTCATTCGACAAAGTAACCTTCCCTTAACACTAATCACACATATATTTTAAACGCTACCTCTTCAAAATACTCAATTTACTTGGCTGCCTTTGTGAAAATAGTGATTTCCACGCCCAATGCCAGTGGTTTGTAAGTGAGCAATGGGGCGATCTTGCCGAGTGGGGATGGGAAGAGCGTTATAAAATATGAAACCAAAAGTATATATTTTGCAATTATTTTAGAGCATCAATAATGATATATATGCTGTGGCAGCGATTCACTTTGATATCCAAATCAAGTGTACTTTTGTGAGACTGTCCCACAATTAATGCATTTATTGCACAATGTTCAAAATAGCACTCAAGCGTGCCGTGTCGCATTTGGATTCGTAACTAACGATGATAACTGCTTCAGACACAACCGATCGGGCAGATTAAAGTTAAGATAGTAAGTCGTTTCAAAAGTACTATAAAAACATTCAGGCCTAGCGATTACCTTAATGTATTTTTTCTTCTTGATCTTGTAGAGAAAATACACAACTTACTAGTTGCAGGATAATTTATCTGTTAATTTTTTTATCAAATTAATAGACATAATATGTGTGCAAAAATTCTCTAAAGCCATTCACTCATGAATACAAAATTTCTCTTATCTTGATTGATTTTGCATGCTCAAATTCAAATTTGTCGTAGGTGGCGGGGGGGGGGGGGGGTCGTCAAGTGATTTTGGTCAGGTGCAAGAACTGAGCAAATGATTAACTAATTATGTTAATATGATATAACTTGTGATTCGATCTTCTCATGGAGGAGAGAAGAGTTTGGACACGTATTTGTAACTAAAAGTGCTGTCCGTGTAAGTGAAGAAGACACTTGAAAGACTGAAATAACTTAAGAATAACACAATTATAGTACCATAAAGCATACAATGTAATTGCATAATGTAAGATAGCTTATTGGATGATATAAAAAACTGATGAATATGAAAGTATATTTCTTCGAATTACCTGGAAAGCTTCCCATTCACTACGCATAAGATGATTTAGACAATTTGATATTTTTGCATTCAATTCCAGGGAAGTGAGATATAGTAATTCTTGAGTGCAAAGTGTCAATAAAATATTTTATCTAAATGTTTTTGTACCAACATTCACATTGACAGTGTACTGAAATTTACGCCCTATCCGAAATATAAACTTGGTTATACTTTGACACAAGAGCGTTATGATGGAATCCGGCTCTAAGACTAATGGGACTTCGATACATATTAAAGGGACAGAGATCATAAAAAATGCAACCAATGAAGTTGGAGCATACCAATGGAAAGTAGAGGTCATGGCAAATTCTGTAAGAAATGAGACAAAAAAATACATACAAGGGAATAACATTGAAAACTGATGAACATACATAACAAATAACAGGTGACCTTTACTATATGTGACCACTAGAGTAGGTTTGACTTTACATTTCAATGTAGTTTTGCATTTTCAATTTGTCACAAAGATCTGAAGTCCAGCTTTTAGAGATTAATTACTTGCATTTTTGTTTGTTTTATTCCATTTTTAGGTTAGAAAATAGTTTCCACATGAAGTGAAACTTATTAAAAGAGGTCCAAATAACGTTTTTCGCAACCTGGCATTAAATTAAGGGTTTAACTACTTCTGGGGAGGATTGGACGTTTAACTTAGCCCGCACCACGAAGGCTTGGCAGGTTTAGTCCATGCCCTCCTTCGTCGGGCATGGACGGCTGCCAAGCCTTCATGGTTGATCAACTAAGCCCGCACCATGAAGGCTTGGCAGGTTTAGTCCATGCCCGACGAAGGAGGGCATGGACGGCTGCCAAGCCTTCATGGTGCGGGCTTAGTTGAACGTCCAGTCCTCCCCAGAAGTAGTTAAAGACGTTCGGTACACCGCGATATGCGCAACCATTTATGGTCCAATGCCTCTGTACAGTTAGAGCTGGTATTTGTCGACACCTGCACTAGCTGCTGTTCGCTTTTCCTATTTTGCAGAGTTCCGTTTGAGAAATATGGATTGTTTACGAAGAGTGAAAAGGAAAAAGAATGGGCGGTTTGTTAACAAATGCCAAAACAAAGGACTAAATGCTTTAAAACAAGGCACAATACGTCGAAACACGGCAGTGGTAGACCAAAACGCATGACACAATCAGCGAACGCTGACCAAGCCACCGTCGAAAGTGCCACGCCCACCCCCCCGCCACATGCAGATGTAAACACTGACAGTTATAACTGGGACGAAGGTCGTAGAATTGTGGAACTAAGTGTACTAGCCGATAATCTTGTATGCGAGGAATGTTAAAAAAAAACAACATTGTCCCTAAAAAATACAGAATCAGAAAAACGATATGGCTTGGCCAGTGTAATTTACTTTTCTTGTGAATGTGGTACGATAAACACTGTCCCAACGGGGGGGGGGGGGGGGGGGGGAAACCACAGTAATATCCCAGCGTCAAAAGGTGGCACAGGCATATTTGATAATGTGCTGCCTGTTTTTCCATTCGACAATGTATTAAGGCAACTATAATTTTGATATTCTTATTTTTACCTCTTTTTCCACATTGCTGTATTGCGCTATGGAGAGAATCTTAAAATGTTTGCCTCTTCTCAGTAAAACTATGAAAGTATATATTATGACTGGAATATGAAATTAACGACGTACTGCCGTTTATTTAACCTACATACATGTATATTGATATGGTACAAAGTTAGACAATGAATGCATACCTTGTACCTATGAACTTAGAACAAATTAAGTCAACATGCATGAATTCTTTGTACAATTGCGGAAAAAATAGCACCGTATGATATCTTTTTTTGTTAATCAATGAAATCAGTGCATATTTTGGAAACTCCCTACAATTTTTCAGGGATTTGCAAATATTTTTTCTATTTCAAACTTAAAAAATAATGTGAGCACTTATACATTTTTGCAAGACGAGATGAATTTAAAGTCACATTCCAGCATGTTTTGTCTACATATTTGTTATCAAAAGGCTTGATATACATTGCATACACTCATATTGAGTTATTTTTTGCATATTTTTGCATCCTTAATTTATATTTTTGCTTTTACCCACATATATAATATTTGCTATCAAATTTCTGTAGTCCTTACATGTAGCGCCACCTAGCGACAAAAGTAGAACCGTGACATGCCAATTTTTTGCTTCCATTTTGTTTCAAATGCCAATATCTTGGTTCACACCAAAAACCAGAGATTTCTAAATTCTTTTGACCAGTGTACCGAACGTCTTTAAACCCCATTCTATCCCAGTTTCCGACAACATAGTAAAGTTGCAAGAGACAAACAAGCAAACCTGATCAACTTAAATATCAAAAAACGCCTCAAGTGACACACCCATCCCCACCCCTTTATTTTTTTAACGGAAATAAGCTTTGCAACTTGGGTTATCACGCGGTGCGTGCGGCGCGTGCTGTTTTAACAGCAGACTTCACGTTATACTTTGTTTATGAAAGCAAGATCAATGAAACACAATGTGCTGGCTGCTGACGTAACAAACAACGTCAGGAATGCACAAGAGGGCATGGTTGCTGGGATTTGTTACAAATTTATGCCCGAAAAAAAAGACGAATTTACCTTGCGCGCATGTGACTGGGATATGATAAGCGAATTGAGCCGTAAGCGTGCCCAGGAAAGCTGTTGACTCTCTCCAAAATGTGGCACTGAAAGGGTTAATGCGTTAGACCAACCATTTACTTTGTACAGCAATCCTTCACGAAAAATCTGCATTTTACATGGGGAAATACACAGACACAAATAAGTAATAAAAAAGGTCAATCAGTGCTCAGGCAAGCGAGAAGGACGACCGAAAATAAAACAATGAAACAATTAAATAAACAAATACGGACAGACGATACTGTCGATTGCATTGTGACTAGACCGCTACATTTTACATTTCAGGACTAAATGACCAAGCAGTGGAAGGAGCATTTCACTGGTCACAAGGGAAGGCCATGACCTTTTCATATTGGGCCAGTCACAGACTAACTGTAGTGGATAAGGGAAGGCCACAACGCTGGACAACTGAAGAGTTCACTGACTGTGTGGCCATGACAGAAGAGGGCTGGCATCAAATAACCTGCATGACACAATATAAAGCCCTCTATGTGTGTGAGCGTATTTATAAACATGGTAGGAACGTAATTTATTTATATACATCAACTTTAGACTGCACTGCTCTTCACATCACTGCTCATGGCAGAAGTGTTTCTCTCTAAAATTACGCCCGTGTTAAAGCAAATGATCGAAAAACAGTATGCGTTATCGGTGCAAATAAATATACAGTATGAAACCGAGCTTTGTGCCGATTTTCAATCTGGACAATAGTATACCGTAATACCATACAAGTTTGAGTAGTTTGGTGATCTGCGTGTATAAGCTTAGTGCTATGGCTTTCCCATATAAGTTCTGGATGATTTGGATCATCGCATGCAATGTTGTATTGTATTGTGATATTAATGTAGACGCCTATGCATGTAGGTTTCCCCAAAGTGTTTACCAGATTTCTTCAAGCATATACGCCATATACTTTGGCTGGGCATTGCTTCCATGCCCTGGTATTTTTAAAGTTTCAACATATTATAACAGTGATAAAACTATAACCATTTGTACGTGTTGGGCACTCGAGAAATGCTCGAGCAGATCATTTCCAAACTTTGGGGGGGGGGGGGGAGGAGCATTGAAGGGCAACTGAGCATGTGATATTCAGAAAGACCATGTTTTCAAATCTTATACATCGCGTTTTTTTATGTAAAATATACGTATTTACATACTTTGCTAAGTTTTCATGAATAAATTTCTACTATAAGAGATTTTTACGTCTCCCTGTTTTTGTTTGAAAACATGGCTTATGCTCTCGATGTCTCTGTGGTGGTAACTATAGTATTGATCTTGTATCTGGCAGGATATATATCGTTTTCACATCATACTTTTGCACTTGAACCCACTTGCACACACGAAATGAGCAGTTGGGAAGTTAAAAGCTATTTTTTCTAATATTTGTGATATGACGTAACATTGCGACCACACATTCATAAAAGTACTATATTTTTCTTACAATTGTGAAAGCGCGTGTTTTATAGTTGTTGTCAGTCCAGTATATTTGTATGAAAATATGAGGTGCACCTGCGGTAGTATTAATATAATGTATGGGAAGCTTGGTTTTGGCTTTTTGTTTACAGGCATTAGCATTAGTGTGATTTTTATATAATGATGTCAAATTTATGATTGTACAGTATGCGGAACCAATGTCATTCATATATATATATATATATATATATATATATATATATATATATATATATATATGAATGACATTGGAAGGTATGCAAGCTTTAAGTTTAAAATCCTTCCACCTAAACAATATATCAGGACCTGCTAAAACCACACTTATACTTATGGAAGAAGGAATGGCATCTTTGTAAGCTTTGACACTCAAGCTTACAGAACAAATGCAAAACCAAACCAGATTTGTAACTGTTTAAAGTCAGTTTGACCATAGTGCTTCACGGACGTAAGTGAGGCGGTTCTGGGTATGAGTAGATAATAGAGGGGCTTATTTCAGTGTAACTTTTCAGGATGACATGGGAGCGAGTCCCTCAAGATTTCAAAACGCAATGAGTGCGCAAGTAGTCAAAGTATGGTATAGAAGTATAGCAAAATAAACGTGAAAGACTTACACAAATTGACAACTTAGCATGGGGATTACGATATATGATATAGGTGCACTGCAGGCGCAATTTTTCTTCTGTTTTATGCAACAATATACTCCCATCAGATCCTTACAATCTGTACAAAGATGAAAATATATTAACTTGTGTCTTGGAGCAAATTGTCGCGAGAAAAATGTACAATATTTTCGTTGGTTAGAGTACAGATCGTGAAATAATACTAGCATCAAGAGAACACTGCTTTATTTACCCACACGCATTAAGGTAATGCCCAACCTATTTTGGCTCTTTTTCAGGCATTTTCGTTTTGTTTGTTGTTAATTTTTTTATTGTTTTGTTTTTGTTTTGCTTTTATTTTTGCCAAGAAGTAAACGTTGTCTACACTTGGCAAAAATTGAAGGCGCTAATTCGATTATAAATAACAAAGAATGAGAAAATATATAGCCACCTTTACCAAAGTGGGGACCAGCGTGTGTTTGTTTACAGGCAGTAGCTGCTGCCATGCGACACGGCCTGGGGCCAATCCAATGGTCACGTGATACATCTTAGCAACTAGCGAAGTGGACCCCTTTTTGCGTAATCATGGTAATGGTCATAGGAGCCTCTGACACACACACATATTACGGTGGTGGTTACAATACGAACAGTACAGATTTGAAAGCATGGCTCTGAATAAGAGCTAACTTACAAATAAATCACTAAAATGACATATGACTCTGCCGATAAAGAAAATAAAATTCATTGAAGGCTGCAGGATTTTATGCAAGACATCACCCAATCATATCAAAAGACCGCCACAATGACAGGTCTGCGGGTGTCAAACAGATATGATCATGGCAAAGTTAAGAAGTCTTCGGGTTCGTCCGAAGACTGACAGCGACTGGAAACACCCCCACTGTCCACTAATTGAACTCAATATTCTTTTTAGCTTAAGAGATCATATGTGAAAATGCAGCACAATTGAACGATGGTGGGTGGTGAAATCGGGGCAAAGATATCATCAGATTTGTTGTGCGGCTTGTTTGGACACCGCAGAGACACACGCGTACCTTGATTATTGCTTTTTTTTTTTGCATTGTTTAGTAAATATTTGAAGCAGCGGGTCAACATTACTCACTGGATTAACCTGGAAGTGCACTGAAGTGTACTGCACTTCCTGGAGTGCATAATGCTAATATATACAATGCAATACACTTCTAAGAAGCGCATGCAAGCACGGTGACCCTCGGAAGCTGGAAGTGTATTGCACCTCCTGCATGGATTGCCGAGATATATACTTGAACAGTACAATTCACAGACTAAGAAGTGCACTGTGAGCATGTACAGCATATTTAGATTAATTTAAATTAAATATAGCTCGATCTGATCACTTCATTATATGACCTGAAGAAAGTGATATAAATCATTCTAATTTTTAAAAATATTTCATTGAACTTGGATTAGAAATTATTATGGTGTAGCTGGTGGTGTTGTACACAACTGAGAGCTCCACCACAAACGTATCCTGGCATAAAAATAACGTAATATTTAATCTCATCCTGGCCCTTATAGAGGATTCTAATCAGACCAAATTTGAAATGTTCCAGTTTACAATCTGGAAACAAAATCCACTAAAGGTGACCCGTGACCTTGAAAAGTGAGTCAAAGTCACCCATATGCCATTCGATGCAAGCCCATTACATTGTATAGAAGACAACATAATAGATTTGTGCACAATTTGGGAGTCCTAACAGAAAAAAATTATGATTAAAAGAAATTTTTCCTTTGAGTTATGAGCCGTTGCAAAATTTACTTTATTTGACTTGTGACTTTGGGAATTGGATCGAGGTTGCACTTAGGCCTATGCAATCCCATGCATAGCACTACACTCGTGCAATTTCAAAGTTGTATCCTAAAAACTTTTGCAAAATTCACTATAAAAACCCCCAAACATATATATGAGTTTGCCCATGCGCAATTTCATGAAAGCCCCCATATAGCCGCATAATATGCATTTTGGAAGTTGGATCTTAAATTTTTTAAAGTTGTGTTACAGAAACAAAATTCACTATTAACGTTGACCTGTGACCTTGTGAAATAACTCAAGTTGATCCCAATGCAACCCTTCTGGTTCTAGAGGACTATAAACATCCCCAATTTGGAAATTGTATCTTCACACTGTTTTAAATTATGATACAAAAGCCAAATTCACTAGGCCTAACCCTTATTACGACATGGCGGCGGCGATAATGGCCCCGTTTCATTGTTGTAGCCAGGGCAATCTATATTTGGATAACCAGATCTGTGATGTAAACAGTGCAGAGTCTACCTGACATGCATACACGCCCATTTTCACTTGAAATCTACAACGTCCTGTATTCGACATATAACCTGCAGACTCCTGTTTCTTTGTACTGGTAAGTGGAACTATCAAATATGTACTCATCTCGATGTATTTAGGCCTATTATGTAAAAATCATATCCAACTTGTCCTTTGTAAATCGATGCTTTCAAACTAAGACCTTATAAATCCATTTCGACCAGCATAAATTCATGCTTGTACTATTATAGACGCCACAGGCCCGAGGGCCATCATATTTCTGACAATTCTGCCCCGTCGTGGTTTATTCCCTGATTCTAAGTTCTAACAATGGCAGCGGCGATAATGGCCCACTTTCACTGTTGTAGCCAAGGCTTTTATATTTGGATTTAATCTGCCCTGTGATGTAAACAGTGTATTTCACATACACACACGCTTGTCCCAAATGTCCAAATTTTCTCTTGAAATCTACAATGTCCTGTCTTTGATACAAACACACAGACTCCTCAAACTCAAGAGCACATAAATCATTTCAGTCATTTAATCTAAAATTTTCAATGTCCTAAAAGTGCAAAAAAGGGCAACAAAGTGCATGATTATTTCAGTCATGTAATCTAACTTTAAAAAGTGCATTGGAAGTGCGCTCCTGCAAATTGTCAAGAATTAAGTCCTACAAGTGCATCTGGAGTGCGTTCCCTTCAGTAGCACTTCCACAGAGGTGCACTCTGTACGGAGGAAGTGTAAAGAAAGTGCACACTTCTTTATGGGATGGGGTTCGTTTCTTTTCCTCAACGCAAGTCCAAAGTCACTGCAGCCAGGGACAAACTGCGATGGTTACTATAGCAAAACTTGGTCTATGCCTCTTGCACTATACGCTTTCATGCCCCAGGTGAAAAATAATGAAAAGCAGTAAGAGGACAACACTTGGAAATAGCATCCAACACGGGAAGGACCCAATACAATATAACGAAATTGTGTGTGCCGGCCCATTGAAGTATTGGAGATTTCTATGCGAGGGTTTGGGGATCTCTGCACAAAGTTACTAGGCCTATATCTTAATATTCATAGTGGGATGGCATGTGCGACAAGGCCTTACGTTCAATATAACATTACACAGCAGTTTGAATGTTTGCATCAGAAAAGCCACTAATACACTAGGCCTATATCTTAATATTCATAGTGGGATGGCACGTGCGACTAGGCCTTACGTTCAATGTAACATTACACAGGAGTTTGAATGTTTGCGTCAGAAAAGCCACTAATACACTATCTGGTGGTTTATATAACAGTTATCACGATGTAGCCGTATGTGTCAGTCGTGGTGCACTCTGAATATCTCAGGTCACTTGTGGTTAAGCACAAGCATATATTTTCAATGTTATAATCATGACTATTGCAGATATACTTGGCTTTGAATTTGAAACCCTAAAATGGGTTGGACATTACGTTAATGGCGTCCTTTTTCCATGGTTTTATCAAATTTATGTGAATACGTATTTAATATAGAGAGAAACTTAACAAACCTAAATCCGTAAGCCCATGTAGTGTACCGTTTGAACACTATCAAGTCTGATATTTTATGAGTAGTCTCATTCCGTACCATTCACTGAAAAACTGCATAATTCTAAATCATTGGGCCCTATAGCAAATTAGTTTGTGAAAAGGACAAATCATATTCATAAAATTTGAAAGTGCGAAGAAAGTTTTAGGCTTTATTAGCCTTTATAAAGTCGGGTCTTCAGGAAGGAACCAGCGCCAGACTTGTTTCGGTGCAATTAATCCCCGGACAAGTCATTCTGCTAACTGGCAGCACCATGTTTGCATTTCCAATACCAGTACAAACAACCCGGGCTGATAATTGATATGTTACGGGATAAAGCCAAAATGGAGCTCCTTTGTTAATAGGCATACTTAAAAATGTAGCCCTGTAACATGACTCTTGCTGCCTACATGGAGAAGTTTATCTTGAAATTAAGAATTTATCTGACAGTGTAAAGACTTTAAAATATATCTTTGATGGACAATCTGCTAAACAAATCGATACTTCCTTGCCTGGCGTCCAAGCACTGAATTGATAACTATGTATACAGGAAATTGCTTAACAAGATGATCTAATTTACCAACTTTTGGCTTCATGTTTCTCAGTTTCAATTATATGTTCTAAATATTTAACTGTTTATACCAGTACAAATCCATCTACTGGCTTCTGCTTAAGCATTGAATAATTTAGCGATTCTTGGCAAGAGACGTTGATTAGATTACTGTTTAAAACGAAATTGCTTCAAAAAATATCTTTAAAATAGCCCCTGGCAGTAATTTTGCCAGAGAAGGTTTTGGTTCTTCTGAGAGAGCAGAGTTTGTACATCCTGAGTTGCTTGTACCTTGAAATGATTGTCGTGCTTGCATAACGTAGCATATAGATCTGTACTGATCAACTGCTGCAAGAAAAAGAATAAATCAGAAGTACTACCACTATACAACATGCCACGGTCTTGCCGAGTTATTCACCTGGGAAAATTGACTCAAAGTAATAACTTGGTTACATATATTTGGTGCCTTTTGACCAGGATTTTATATAGACTTGTGACTCAAAAGCAGAACTGATTGTGAAAGCTTGAGGACATTTGAAGACAACATAAGAAAAGATGGCTACAGTCAGGTATGTATCACTTTCATGGTTTTGAATGGGATCATTGAACTAAGAAAATCACCATCACTTTGACTACATTGTGTCTAAATTTGTAATTGTATAATTTTTTTCTACCTTGTCTATTTACATAAAAAAGGGAATATGGCTGAACAAAATATTTAGATTGATTTATTTACTCAAAATTTCAAAGAAAGACAGTATGAATTATGCACACAAGGACTTGTAAATCAAGTTAAACCTCTTTCTGGAGAAGGGGGAGACAGTTGAAAATGTGGATGAGAGATATGGACAAGGTTGGTATCACAATAAATCATGATTATGAAAGAATGAAAGTGTTAGTGATCCAGATATTGAAGGGGGCTGCATCAGAATTTTGTTTCCGTGTTTTGAGGCAGACTCCAGGATTGTCCTAGCCAAATTTACTGCACGCATTGAAGAGTTGTTTCAGTGACTCCTCTGACATATAATTAGCCATGCAAGGTCTTAAGCAGCTCAAACAAAGCTCCTCAGACGCAGTGCAAACATTTGCGGAGAGGATTGTTGACTTGGCCGAAAAGGCATATAGCACCTTGGATCTTAGCGATCCATTAATTCAAGTACAATTGTAAGATATATTCCTTGATGGAATAAGGGATGACAGCATCACAAGGAAAATAATTAGAGTAAAGCCTGTCATGCTAGACGGTGCATTACAAATAGCTGTAAGTGAACAGTTAGCCAACAAAACTTTTGACTTAAGACGTACTGAAGAGCAGCCGATGGAAATTGATGCAGTAGAAGCTGCAAGGAGCCATGAACAATGTTTTGATAACTTAGAAGGAGCTGTTTCAGAGCTCAAAGTATTATTAACAGAAAATTTGTCCATGGACAGCAAAAACACTTTGAAACAGGGCCAAGTGAAACCCAGAAACCTCAAACCAAAAAGCAATAAGCAATACCCTCAGGACCAGATGAGATTCACTACTGACGGTCGTCCCATCTGTGCCCACTGCTCCAAGGTAGGACACAGTTGGAGACAATGTAGAATATGTAAGGCACAATTGGTGCAAACTGCACAGGCAACACAGCCTAGCCATAGATTACCCACGCCGTTAAACTAGATGGCCCTGGTGCAGGAAATGGAACTGCTGTGCTGGGTGAACTAGAACCCGTTCACTCCCATTTTACACACCAATGATCACAATCACTATATATACCCTCAAAATTGATGCTATCCTCAATAGTGGTGCTGATGTCAGCATAATTTCTGAATTGCTGTACAATAAATTGAAAGGAAAGCCAAAATTAATGTCAAGTAAGCTACCAGCTTTGACAGAAGTGTCAGGAACAATATTGACCAGTTTAGACTCATTACATATTCCAATTAATGTTGGCAAGTCCAGGATATCGATTACTTTTGAAGCCTTAAGAGGAATTACAAAAGATGCCCTGTTGGGTAGCGATTTCATGTTTAAGACCAAGGCAAAGTTAGATTATGAAAGTAGGACTTTACAAATTTATGACAAAGTGGTCATACTTAAATCCAAGCAAGGTTCAAAATTACAATGTTCTTCAGTGAAAGTGAATGAAAAAGTTGTATTGCCGGCCTACAGTTGCATATGCTGAGCAATTTGATGAAGCAAGCATCCTGCATGTGTCCCAGACAGAAACCGAAGCATGTGATCAATTGCTTACTGTGAGACAGCACAGAGCAGAGCAATTCCTTGGGTTGTTCAACTTGTCTCACATCCAAAACAAACAAAGAACTGCTGTTGAGCAATCACTTGCTAGTTACAGGAATGCATTTGCTTTGAATGATCTAGAATTTGGTGCAACCAAGACAACTTCACTTAGTATAAACACAGGTAACACCCCACCTATTGCACAGAAACTGTATCGCACTCCTTACACCCTATGACCAGAGCTAGAACGCCAAGTGGATAGCATGCTTGAAGCAGGAATTATTAGACCTTCCAGTTCCCCTTATGCTAGTCCGGTCATTTTAGTGCCCAAAAAGAATGGTGAGATGCGACTTGTTATAGATTATCGCAAATTGAACAAAAATATTGTGAGGAACTGCTATCTTCTTCCAAATATTGAGGATATGATTAATCAACTAGGGGGCACTTCCTACTTCAGTGTGTGTGATCTAAAAAGCGGATTTATACAAATCCCAATAAAAGAGACTGACAAACACAAAACAGCCTTTATTTGTCACAGAGGTCTTTACGAATATAATCGCATGCCTTTTGGCTTGACAGTGGCGCCCTGTATTTACCAAAATACCATGAATGACATCCTGTCAGGCCTAATTGGTGATTGTGTAATGGTCTACATTGATGGTGTTATCATCTACATCAAGACTTTCGAAGACCATTTGTGTCATCTAGAACTAGTTTTTGCTAGAATGGTTGAAGCAGGAATGAAATTCAAACCGGAAAAGTGTCACCTTCTCCAAAGTAAAGTGTTGTACCTAGGCCATGTAATTACACCTGGTGGTTCCTTTCCGGACCCAGAAAAGGTAAAAGCTATCAAAAACATGGAACCTCCAAAGACTGTATGTGACGTAAGTGTATTTATAGGTATGGTTGGTTTTTATAGGAGATATATTCCACAATTTAGTGACACAGCTAGACCACTGACTGCTCTTACCGGGAAGTATGCTAAATTTATCTGGTCTCCTGAAGCACAAGGCACATATGACATGCTAAAAGAGTGTCTTATGAATGCACCTATTTTTGCATACCCTGATGTGTCACTGCCCTATAAATCATACACAGACGCATCACATTATGCAGTAGGGGCAATTCTCACTCAGGAAACAGATGTTGGAGAGCATGTGATACAGTATATATCACCTCAGCTCCACGAGGGCCAGCAAAAATGGCCTACAATTGCAAGAGAGGCATATGCTATTGTCTATGCACTTAGAAAGCTCAGACACTATCTATATGTGGCTAAGTTTACCTGTTACACAGATCACAAGCCTCTAAAGTCACTATTTACTGCTGAAATGGCCAACACATGGGTCCAGATGTGGGCCATATTGATCAATCAGTATGGTTGTGACATTCAACACACAAGTGGTAAATCAAATGCTCGGGCCGACTTCTTAAGTAGAATCCACTTCAACTCCAATTTAGAGCCGGCTATGCAAATTAATGTAATTGATTCTGATGGACTTGGACATGAAAAACCAAGTGATAACGAAACATGTAATGATCCAATTAGGGAACCAGCTTCTGTGATTGAATTGCAGGATATTGATTGTCTGCAAAGACAGCATCCCAACCTGACTAGCATTATTGATTCCTTAAATAATAAATCCGATACCAAGCATGCTCTGGAATTTGTGTTAGACAGTGGTGTTTTATACCATATATTTGACCCAGTGAGATTAGATGCCCAGCCTCATATGCAGCTTGTCATTCCTTCCACCCTTGTTGACACTGTGTTGGTGAATTATCATGACTCTGCTGAACAGTTTGGAATAGATAAATCATATGATAAGATAAGATCACGCTACTACTGGAAACATATGTACAAAGACGTAGCAAATCATGTTCTCAAATGTGTCACCTGTAACACTAGGAAGCTTAGAAAGAAGCGTGTGGAGCTTCAAGATATGCCTATTCCTGAATATCCATTCCAGATGCTAGGTATTGACACATGTGGACTATATGTCAAGAACTTTTTTCTGAGAACCGCTATATAATAACAGTAGTTAATCACTATAGTGGTTGGCCTGAAGCTTATGCATGTCAGGAAAAATCATCTGAGACAGTGGCTAAATTATTGCTGGATGAATTTATTCCTCGTTTTGCTTGCCCTCCTACAATAGTTTTGGATTATGGAACTGAATATGTAAATGAAATACTGGACTGCTTGAGCAAGGAACTAAACATTCACAGAATAACTTGTTCGCCATATCATTCGCAGTCCAATGGCAAAACTGAGCGTTTTCATAGAGTGCTCAATGATATTTTAGCCAAGTCCCTGGAATCTATGGATCAGAGAAATTGGGACTTGTACATCCCATCTGCACTTATGGCCTACAGAACAAGTGTGAATGATTCTACACACTTTACTCCATACTTTCTAGTATATGGACAGGACCCGGTACTGCCTATGGATATCTTATTAGAGCCAACATTAAGGTACATGGGAGACTGTTATGTGCCAACCATATTGGCAAGATTGCATGAGTCATACTGTTTAGTCAAACATAACATGCAAGAGGCACGTGACAAGAACAAAAGGCTCTTTAATCAAAGAGCAGAAAATGTACATATGAGGTAGGTGATGCAGTCTATCACTATGACAAAACGTTTGTGCCTGGCACCTTCTCTAAACTGACTGCAGCATGGAAACCTTATTATCGGAGAGTAGACCAATTATCACCAGTAAATTTTATAATAAGACACCAGTTATCTGGAAAAACAAAATCAGTTCACGTGGAACACCTGCACCCAGCTCATCCTGATAGTATCTGTGATAAGGACAGGGTAACCCCCCGACCAATATGTTACAAGTCCCAGGCTATTAGGGCTCGAAACTATGAAGCTCCAACCAGAGAGCAGCCCTTGCGACAGGCCAAGGTGCTGATCCCTGTGCCCGGTCCTAATGCATTACCACGGGAATCAAATGATAATGTCACTGGATCACAAAATCAAGAACACAGACTGAGCAGATTTAGGCAATCAGTTGCACAAAAATGAAAACCTGAACCAATTTCAGAGATAAATAAATCTCAAACCTGAGATTGAAAAAAAGTCGCATTCATTATAATGCAGACCAGGACTTTGGGCACTTGCCCATGGATATTTTCCTGTTAAGCTTACCAAATATGCCAGACTGGGTACTTTTAACAGTGGGTGTCCTAGTAGGCATGATATTTGCAGTGATTATCTCTGTACTATAGCTGGCTCATGCTTTTAAACTGAGCATACAAAATTTTGGTTAGTAGGAATTTCGACTCATGTGTGAGGCATGAGCTCAATAGAAATTCTAACCAGAGGTGAATACTTGTATGTTATTGCAGCTAGTTTATCTGAATTGTCATAGGTAGCATACTTCTCTCTTCTGCACTGCTATCTCTCCCTTTCACAATCTTTCTCTCCTTTTCTTCTTGCAGACTCTTTCCTCTACTACTCCTTTCTCTTTCCTTCACTTGCACAACTGCTGAAACTGGCACCTTTTTCACTCCTCTGCGTGAAGTGTATGCCACTTATGGCACTTGGTTGCTATCCTTCACCACTGATCTCCAACCATATGAAACAGAGATGAACAGTCTCAAGAAGGCTGTTAATGCAGCTGAGGAATCAGTTCAAGCTCTGCTTACAAGGCAGCTTGATTCAAAGATGAATGTTATGCAACGTAGACAATATGCAGTCTTAGCTAACCAGACTGTAGAGCTAGTAAAAGCTGAATTAACACAATTTAGGGAAGGATCTGACAGATTATCTGCAGCATGGCAGAGATTACGAAATCAGATACAAGGAAATACTTTCAATCATTGTTCACTTAGAGCTATTATTCCTATTGTTGGTGACCTACTCCAGGCAATCTTTGATGTTTCATCTGAAGCAAATATGAAAAAGCTTCACAAAAAGGTCATAAAATTACAACCGCGTCAATCTAGACTTGTCAAGGTGGTATAGAAATGGTTAACCTTTCTCAACAAAACTCATGCCAACACTATTGAAAATCGATATGCCTTAACAAAATTGGCAAATGTTACCTCCCAGTTTCATTATTTTGTGCATAAGACACTATTCAAATTACTACAATTAGAACCCTTCCTGGTTTTTACAAACTTAAACAACAAGTTGTATCACCTGTTTCATTTAGTTATCTCTTCAATACAACAAACATACTGGGACATATCTGAATTGCAATCTGCAGTTGACGTAATAAATAAGGGCCATTTGCCTTCCACTTTAGTCTCATCTGATCAGCTATTTAAGGTATTAGGTGCCATAAAGCTTAAATTACCGGCGCATTTGAAGCTTCCAAGTTCACACTTGCCCTGGTATTATACTCAGCTTGCAACTGCCCTAATTCCTCGAGCTAATTAAATTTGTTTACTCATAGTGTTGCCTCTTGCCCGCTGCGATGCCATGTTCACACTATATGAATCAATAAGTGTTCCTATACCTAACCCATCTGTTGATCTCATTGCTCAATATCAATTAAAAAGTAATTACCTAGCAGTGTCTAAAGATGCCACTATGTATGTTCTGCTTACAGACCAATCTCCAATTAATTGTTTGAATGCTAAAGATGGTTACTGTGCCTTCTTAGAGCAAGTTGAATCAATTATGGCCACTCCTTCATGTATCTCTGCACTGTTCATGCAAACCAACATGCTGCTGACAAGCATTGTATAAGAACTTTAAAACCTTATTTTAAATTTCCTATTGTCCATTACTTGTGCTCTGGTTCTCTGGAACCTGGCTGATAGCGACAAGAAAACCATTTACCTTGACTGTGTCTTGCCATGACCGGAATAGAGCCCAGATCATGACACAAAAAATGTCTAAACCTGTCGAGATACTTCGATTAAATTTGGGATGTGAAGCTAGATCACCACACTTTAAATTACTACCCTATTTTAATGCGAATTCTACATCTGTGTCTGATCCATTGGTTTCGAGTCCACTCTCAGTAAACCATTTGCTGAAAGATATATGGTATTTTTCCAATGTACCTATCCATGAATTGATACCAAAGTTAGATTTAAATGAATTGCTATTATCTGACATACAGCCCCAGCCAATAGCTGAATTGCAAACCGCGTTAGACCAGATGAAGCAAAATTTTATACATGCCAAACCTTCGAACCTAGGTTTGAAAATATTTTGGGGCTTATTTCTAACTATAGTTCTGGTAGGTTTTGGAATTTCAGTATATTTATTGTATCGCTATTACAAGCAAACTGATTTCTGTACTCCTGTTCCTGCTATTTATCAGCCAAGAACAGAAATTGATGGTGATTTGTATAATGATGATGCTGCTCTTAATCTTGAAAATGATAACCTTAGTGCCACCCCTAATGTCTATGCAGAACCAACTCCGTCAGTGACCTACCCCTTATGTATATGCAGAACTCCGTCAGTGATGGAGCCGTCGTTACCAATGCTGATGACACATCTTCAAGCCACCACAAGGGAAGTGACCAACAAAAAGTGATCATCTGCCATGAAGAGTCTGAATTACCTGCAAGAAAAGTTGTATTACTACATGGATGGATCGGCGTTGGCTAATCCACACTCCTGTGTGCATGGAGTAAACAATCTGCATCCGAATCCTATTTCAGATTAGATGAACATAACACAAAAACAGAAGAATCATTAGAAATACTTGACTGTTTTTACAAGAAAATGATACCCAATTTCTCTTGGGAAGTACATCAGTTAATTACTTATTTGGAACACGATATGCAAGCACTACGGACTCAGTTAAAGGACTCCAATGATGGTCAGCAAAAAGGGATTTTGCTCGATCGCTCCTTTTTCCGATGTACACCCTTTCATGAGACTATACCTAACTGATGCCGAATATGAACAATTAAAGCCACTGTACATGCACCTACTTTCACATTTCATGCAGCTGTGTGTTAGAGAGGGATGTCAAATCCAGCCTATGATTATAGTTAAACCACCTGAAGTTGCCTGGCTGCAAATTTTGAAGAGAAATAGGAGGTATGAAGTACATGCCTTCTCCAAAGCAAAATATTTCAAATGTATGGCGGATTATGAAAAAGCTGCAGAAGATACTCACTCTATGCTTCGACAACAATGTGGATTAAGCTTAATCCCGGATACCAAAGTATTCTGTGTAACCGATCTCACTATTTTAACTCATGACTTCGGAGCAGCCCTGGGGGAATAATTACAAGTTGCGTCCTCTCCATGAACAGAATGCACTGGTTAATATCATAGCTCATGCTACCATGATGATGTCACAAACATTATATCTGCAAATTGTGTTGACTGCTGGAATTATACGTAATAAACATAAACTTTTCATGCTACTCAACCTAATCATTTAACTTTCATTTATAGAATGTTAAAAACTGAGGAGAGGGCGTGTGTAACATGACTGTTGCTGCCTACATGGAAAAGTTTATCTTGAAGTTAAGAATTTATATTACAGTGTAAAGACTTTAAAATATATCTTTGATGGACAATCTGCTAAACAAATCGATACTTCCTTGCCTGGCGTCCAAGTACTGAATTAATAACTACGTATACAGGAAATCGCTTGACAAGATGATCTAATTTACGAACTTTTGGCTTCACGTTTCTCAATTCAAATACAGGTTCTAAATATTTAACTGTTTATACCAGTACAAATCCATCTACTGGCTTCTGCTTAAGCATTGAATAATTCAGCGATTCTTGGCAAGAGAAGCTGATTAGATTACTGTTTAAAACGAAATTGCTTCTAAACATATCTTAAAAATAGCCCCTGGCAGTAATTTTGCCAGAGAAGGTTCTGGTTCTTCTGAGAGAGTGGAGCTCATACATCCTGAGTTGCTTGTACCTTGAAATGATTGTCGTGCTCGCATAACGTAGCATATAGATCTGTACTGATCAACTGCTGCAAGAAGAAGAATAAGTCAGAAGTACTACCACTATACAATATGTCATGGTCTTGCCAAGTTATTCACCTGGGAAAATTGACTCAAAGTAATAACTTGGTTACAGCCCACATTATATAAATATAGTGAAACTACTTTTAAAAAGCATAGGTCTACACCTGACACTCATGATTAGGACTACCAAAATTGAATCATAGAATCATTTAAGTATAATAAACCCCATGTTCACCTATAGCGCTTGGTATTAGAACAGACAAATAAAAACCAGTATTTCAACTTCAAGTAAAACGCGAGTGTAAGGATGGAACTGGTCAGATAAACGTTGTTGTGTTTCAGTAAAAATAGGCCTATTCATTATCAACTCGCTGTACTGCACAGCCAATGCAATCACTATTTATGACTAGATCTGTAATAATAATTCATGTATTCCATGTATTTAATGAAAATGTTTTGAACATTTAAGGTTTAAAGAGCCAAATGGATTTCTTAAACCAGTCATTAGCGGGAAACCTTTAAAACCTTGCAATTTCCGTTATTAGGCATGTTAACTAACAGTCTCGAATCGTTTGAGATGCATTACGGGTTGAGGGTGGGGTTGGGATCAGGCAACTATTTATGCAACTTTTTCTTTATTATTTTCATTAAAAACCTTACTAATTATATCTGAAATCTAAGCAAATGCAAATGAGCAGTCTTATTCAGATATCTAAATAACTCAAGCTAAAAATAAGGTAATTAAAATTGAACTGTATGACACAATATGACACAATCCAAGACCACTATAGCCTACGGGCTGTTCGTCAATGCATTCCAATCAGGAGAGAGAGAGAGAGAAAAGCATTCTTACCACTTCTTATACCAAGCATCCTTTGTTTTCTCAAGGAACATATATGTCACCTGCTTGCACATATATCCCTGCTTTAAATTTCTTTGGCTAAATTTCAACACAGGACTGATGTGCTTTGGTGAATACATTTTAAAATGCATTTATATTCATGAAAACAAGGAAGGCATGGTATTAAAAATACACATCCCTTGTTCTCGTGATTTATCTGAAATCCTGCTTTTTTAAATCCCTATGCTTTGCTCCGGGATTTAAAAAAAGCAGGATTCCAGATAAATCCCTTGAACTTGGGATGTATCCTCTTCAGAACATGCTAGCATGCCTACAAAATTGTTGCACTGAAACTAAATGTAGAGCGTATCATTTGATATTTTGCGGAGCAAAGAATAAATATAGAGTCAACACAAATGATTTTAGCAGGTGATTACAAATGCATTGGGGGGGGGGGGGGAGAGGGGGATGCAACACAGGAATATGGTCCCTTTTTAATTTTTGCCTGTATGAAACAGTTTCATTTAAATCCATGTGCAGTAGGCCTACATTCTCTTTGGTATGCTTGTGGCCACTGTTGTCCATATATGCCTATTTGACAATATTGTCTCATGGTCCATTCATGGTTGAAGTTAAGTGTCTATGCGGAAAACCTTAAAATATACATAAATATAAAAAAAAAATTTAAAATGTGTTGAAGTTATTGTTGTAAATGTTCTGAATTGCATACGTAATTTGTTCTTTTTATGTCGGAAGAGACAATCTGACTGAACTGGTTGAGCCGTGAAGTAAATCCGCAAATAATCCCTCGCTACAAATACTTCACACTGACTGCAACGTTCTGTCAGTTTTCAAGATCTAGTCTGTCTGAACGTGTTGACTACGTGACGATTGCATAGGCCGACAATGGTTCTGCTCAAATTGCTTGTTCTAAAGTTTTATAGTATCAGCATGATAAACAACAAAATAGGAATAGACTATGGGGAAAGTCGGCATATGTATTCTTAACATATTGAGATCTCTGCATTTAGTTATTATTGATTACTGAATGACAGTCTAATTCCAATTCAAAAGTATGATGCTTAATTACATTTGTACATGATAGTATATTTTTTGCTGAACAGGGTTACGTGTTGATATTATGGCGTTAACCTGAACTTGACATTTGAACACGAACTGAATGTACAAAATATGAAAATGCTCAAAAGAAAACGTATGTGCTGTTCATATATTTGTGGTTTGTTAACTACGTTACATGTCATACCATCAAACATAATGTGACAGGGAAAATGTAGCAAGTCAGATTAGTTCCCCAGAAGTTTTACCTTTCTCAACGAAAAAGTGCAGATATTGAGAGTAAACTGTAACTAACGAATTTTCGTACTTGTTTGGCGACGAATGGTGTGTAATTTGGTTATTGACTTGGGCTTTTGATTAAAGTCATTTAAAAAAAACACCCAGACGCATTTCAATCAATGAAATGGTGATATCTTCACCACCTATGTCTAACTTATAATGTTTGCACTCATGGTAATGTAAGACATCTGATTTTAATGAGTATCTTTTCTAATATTTTCACAGAGCAGAAGATTATTTGACTACACAATTATTTACGTGACGTTTGTGCATCCTGAACTGGGACAGGCTACAAACACTCGAATTTGCCATTTTCTGTGTACAATTATAGATATCTAAAATGGATATTATTAAAAAGTCAAAACCTGACAAAATCAGTTATGTGCATTTTCACTACAAAATTTAGAATTAACGAAGTTGCACTAATATAAAAAACCAACAATGATATTTTCGTAATTGTTGGGGTCACAATTAAAATTAAGCCTCTGATGTGGGCAAGCATAGCATGCGTATATTTGAAAGTTTATGTTTGCATCCTTTGTTATTGGAATAATACACAATGAATATTTCAAACATGTTTTACAACTGGTTATTGTTCCAGATTGGCACCGCTTTGTTTTGTAAAATGATATTGGTCACGTGCATGTATCATATGAACATCCTATCGTAAAATATGTTAAACTCAGTGTGAAAGTTTTGCCAGAATATATATGCAGGGCATCTTTACCTTAAAATAGATCCATAACCATAGCACTTTGAAACACTTTTTCTTTTGCCTCCAGATTGTTTGCTAAGCACAATAGGACTGCATTACAACGGTGACATGAATCATACGACAAGCGGAAAAGCATGTCAAAGATGGGACAAGCAACAACCGCATCGGCACTCTTTTAGAGACGGGTCATTTATGAGCGATGGTTTCAACCGCAGCAAAGCTTCAAACTACTGTCGAAATCCAAATTTTGAGGCAAGCCCATGGTGCTTTACCACCGAAAAAAGATTCCGTTTGGGCTTCTGTGACATACCTCAGTGCCACTCAGGTATTATTATTTTAAGCCTTCATTTTCAAAATGACCCAAAGTGAATGGACAAGTGAAGAAGCATTCCACATGCTCTGCATAGTACTAATCATGTGCGGGAATATAAAAATGTGTTTTCGTATGCAGTCCCTGGCAGTAGTATTGTTAGTTATACATGTCATTGGATTCTGTCTCTTGCTTTGTTTTAGCTTGTCACTTGAGTTTAGGATGGTTTATGATCCATCGGTTATCCGACATTTGTCCATGCGCAATTTACACTTTAAGTTTCTTCTCCAAAACCATTAGCCAGATCCACTTCTTACTTGGTTCGGATTTACCTTGGGTAGATCACTACCAACTGTATTCAATAAGTAACGCAACAGTAATCTGGACCTTTTTTATGTATTTCTTCTTCTTTTTTTTTTTTTAAATGTTTCAAAACGGTTTATTATCCAGCAAAAGCCATCACTCCATGTTTTCCAATGGCAATGTTACAGCCATAAGACAGCACGTGTATTCTCCACATGTTCACAGGTTTGGTGTTTTTTATTTGAGGCTTTTCACTCATGTTTTAGATTCGTCATTTTGGAGAAAATATCCGTTAAACCTAAGTTAACATTCTTTTCTCACACAGGTTTTCATTTTATGGATTTGTTTCATGAGTGATACAAGCAAAAAAAAAAAAAGTAGCACAACAGCAAAACAAAGACAATTTACTGAATATGTCAAAATTTGTGCTGAAAGTCAAGGTAAAAGGACCAATGCAGTAATGTAATATTTGCTAGAACCTTATCTGAATGACAAACGATGATGACATCTGCTAAAATGTTCATAACTTGTTCCCCAGGCTAAATTTTTCAAGATCTTCATATTTTGTACATATAAACATAAGAAAGAAAGGGATTTTTTATAGCAGAATTATTCATCACATGTACGTCCCTGTTCAAGGTTATGCTATTGTTGCCCGTTTAGGAGACACAGGGCGGGACAGGGACCCTGAGCCACCAGCCACATACACATACAAAAAATGGCATGGCAGTTATGCAGTGACCATCTGTCCGACACTTTCCTACACACACACCTGTGCAAACACGCATGTCCAGTGCTAAGGCCCAGTCCAGTACCCCATGGGGCTCAGTCCACAGTTGTGAGGCAGGCTCGCCTATTTAGTGGACCCTGTCTAAAACCTGATCTTTAGCCAACAAGCAGTGAGCAGAAATATGTTGGAGCCACACTGAACCCAAACATGCATTTTCCTTAACAGGGTTTGCATGGTGATTATGAGCTTTTTACATAAAATTATTGAGTGATGATTGTTCCATTAAATACTTCAACATGTGAATCTGACTTGATATCGTATATAATTCATGATTATAGTCTGAAATATTTTGTGTCGATGTAACAAACCATTTTATATTCTACACAATATGCCACCCTTTTCGCCCTTCCACAAGAATGTATTCATACAATTAAAATAGCAAAAAAGTCTCAAACTTGCCACATTTAGTTGCACTTCTTGTTTACTGTCCATTGGCAGATGTCTCAAACCTACATGTGTAAGGTAAAACTTGTCTGTCTGCAGTAGTTAGCAAGATATGCGCTTTTAAACCTTTTAAATTGCTCATAATTTGCATAATTTTAAATATCATGACTTTTCAAAACCAGGTGCTTAATTTCACCGGTAGATGAGTCACCATGATAAGTTTGGTTATTATTGGAATAATAGCGTCCGAAAAAAACTCCGGACAAATTTGGTTGAAGAAGAAAGAAAGAAGGAACGAGAAAAGAATTTTTGGAAAAAACAAAATGTCTGGGTTTGCACCCAAACATAACAGAGAACATATCCGCGTACGTCTGGCTGATCCACGGCGGCCGCCTTTACGAAGAAAATCCAGACCCATACCCGACAACTCATGGGCTTTGCCAGTTAGGTAATTTCAACATTTACACATATAACCACAAGAGCGAGCTTAAATGCTCAAGGTATATTGGTCCGGTGATTTGATTTGTATTACAAGAATAAAAAGCCTCGAAACAAGACAAGAGGAGGTTGGGTAAACTAATATATTTATAGTTTGTGGGAATGCAAAGCTCAATTGAAATATTGATCTGGAGCACAGATTACCTCAACTATTGATGCCCAAACCACGCACTACACGCCTGGTGACTTATTAAGACTAAGTCACGTTCATCCATATCCCACAATGTAACAGTGCTGGGAATAATCTGTATAGCGTATCAATTTGAAATGTCTAGCTTAAATGCTTTTCAAGGTATTGGATTTTATTTTTTTCAATACATTTTGACTCATAATTTCTGTTTACCTGCAGGTGGTGGCACTATCTACATCAATCAAAATTTGGACCTCCACAATACTACTGAGCCATTGAAATTACAGATGGCAGACCAGTCACACAATTCTCAAATTTTGATCCCTAAATTTCAATTGCTGTGTGTTCTGCGCGCAGCTATTCATACATGGTCGGTTCAGATCAGGTACCAACGTTTCGTGTTATTAAAGCATAAAATGATGAACTTGGACAAGCGCCAAAATCCATAATCATTGGGTCATGGTGATCCAAAGTGTAGGTCACCAAGGAGAGTTTTATGTACAATGTACTCAAGTGCTACTTTCATCTGGAGGCTTAATTCTGCTTGCCATTGATGCTCAAGCTACATCTTGTCATTACAAATTCACTTCAAATTACGCCTGGTGACCTAACCAAATAGGTCAAGTTAAGCGATATCATGCACTGTATTAACATTGGATACCAACTATTTATATTATAAATTGTGCATGCGTAACTCAGTTATTTTTCGAGACACGGGGTTTTATTTCTTTCAACACATTTTGGCCCTCCATTAAATAATAGGTGCCGCTACTAGCATAATATGCAACTGACGTTTTGATCTCGACCACAATCCCACTAAATTTCATGTAGATCTATCAAGAAGAGGCCTATGGGCCCAATGCTGTGCTGGCACCATAGCTTCGCCTACATCTTCATTTCAAAGTTTTGAGTCCTCAAGTGGCTTCTGCAATTCTATTGTCTCATTTGTCCACCAGGTGGCACTTCGCTCCACATGTAATCATAGCATATTTGTGCAATTCCTGTTATGGATATTGTTGCATGTGCCACAACAACAATTCGTGAGTCCTTAACTCTATGTCCTCAGTGCCCTCGTGTCAGAATATCAAGGTCACCCAGATTATGTAATACAAGAGGCCCATGGGCCTGGTGACATTGCCGCTGATGTCGAAGCTAAACCCTGCCATTACAAAATCACCTCTTTCAACTTAACAGGCATGGTGACCTCACAAAACTAAGTCAAGGTTGCTTATATTGTATAACATTCTAGCAGTGGTCATGGTCTATATATTCTATAAATTTGCCAAGCCAAATCTAATTACTTTTCCAGATATGGAATTTTATACTTTTAAACACATTTTTGTTCATTTTTTCCGTCAAATTATAGGTTGTGCCTGTAGTATCAGAAACAACTTAGATTTTGACATCTTCCACAATCCCACCAAATTTGGTGAATATCCGCCAAAAATTAAAGGTACAACACTGTTCACAAGATGTTCATATTTTGACCCCATTATTACACAATATTTTAGGGGGCTACACCAGTATCAAAAGGCCCTAGATTTTCATACACCGTTTATTCCTTTGAGTTATATTGGGCTAACTTCAAACTTGGCAGTATCGTGCTCACAACCCAAACGTTTATGACAGCTGGAATGACAGACAGGCAGAATAACTGATGGACGGACATGAGCGATCGTATAGGCTTTGCAACTTTAGGTCAGGGGAGCTGACAATTACGGATGCTAGAGTGGTCACAGGGTCTTCACATTTTGACCCATGTATAAAATAAAGCTGTAGCTGGTGCCACCAATATCAAACTCAACCTAGACTTTCATACACCCAACATATCATGAAAGTTGTATGGGGCCAACTTGAAAAGTGTACTGTATCATGTTCCTGAGCAAAAGTTTACAGATGGAGGGATGGGCAGACAAGAGTGATCGTACAAGCTTCACAACCTTAGGCCAGCAGAACTAATAACAACAAAGCCGGGAAGTGTGGGGGTGGTGGCCAGAGAAATACCCCTGTGTGATTCAAAGATAAATGGCCATTTAGTTTCAGAAAAAAGGAATTTTTTAAAGATTTTGTCACAAAATGCCCCCCCCCAAAAAAAAAACAAACACAAACAAAACAACTATCACTGAGCTGTATCGAATTAAAAAAAAAACTGGTACAAAACAAGGCAAAGAATGTCTCCACCTTTCAAGAAAATCTGGGTTACAAGTTTGTAAGTCCAGCATGCATGTGGGAAGATAGACGATGACCCATAATCTCAGCAGCACTAATAGTCAGCTCCTCACTATTGCAAGTGCACTGTAGAACAGTCAAAATAAAAGAAATATTCACATGCTGAAAATTACACATCGGACCCGATGTCCTTGCTGTATGTGGATGTGAAATTTTAAAATATTCATTTGATCTCATTTCAACTCACGTTATTAACTTTGACGTGATATGAAAATTTTACAGGAAGAAGTAGATACAAAAAATAAATATTCCACATGGAACACAGGTTTCACACAATTAATCATTACATGCGTAATATCGATGGCTCTTATGTTAAAGAATGTTTGGAAACAGCGACAGGCAAGAAGTATGTTGGTAAATTGAACACAACAAAACATGGTCGAACTTGCCAAAGATGGGACGTGCAGTCACCACACAATCATCAATTCATAACCGATGGATTCTTCCCAGAAAAGTCATCAAAAGAAGCGTCCAACTTCTGTAGAAATCCCAACAATATGGAAAATGGACCTTGGTGTTACACAACAGACAGCAGATACCGATGGGAGTATTGTGCTTTGCCACTCTGCAGTAAGTTTTTGCTTAAGTGAATGAGTTCTCACATCTGAAGAAAAGGGGCCATAATGCCAGAGAAGGAAACCACTGTCACACTCGATTGGATACTGAAAGGAGATTTTACCCAACATATGGGTAGACGGATTGTTGTAATAATAGATGGGGCACATATTAAAATATATGTTTGTGCCACCTGCTTTACTTCATTTTTATTTATTTCAGGCATCATCTGGTCGATTGAAACAATGCAATGTTAACTCTTTCCTTATATCGTCTGTAAGATTATAGATTTTTTTGTTGCCTCATTATCATTACACGTTTTGCCAAGAACTTAAAAAATGCAGGGATTGTGCTATTTTACAGCCTTCTGATGCAATACTCTGTTTAGGCAAGTGATTTTGCTTTTTACAGAGTGCTACTTCATTTAACCTTTGACGAAAGTGTTTGCATTACCAGCGTCGTATGTAAAGAGACAAAGTTATCAGAAATAGTATAAACATATGGTGAATGCTCTCCTGAGGGAACAATGTATGTATATACAACATTATAAAAAAACATAAAATGAACACTATTTTGCGTGTTCTTTTATATGTCAATACAATATTTCATTTCTGGAATATAGTTTTTATTTACGTTTTCAGGGTATCATCGACATTGGTTTTCCTTCAGAAATAGTTGGTACTATTTGCCTTATTCCCAAGAGATGAAACTACATTGGTCAGAAGCTGAATCATATTGCTCAAGTACAGGAGGTCACCTTGCTTCTATTGCAGATATTCAGGAGCAAAACTTCTTGAGTATTCATGCGGGAGTTATGCGTGTGTTCATAGGTGAGATGAAAAACTATAAAAGAATTCTGTATTCATTCAAGATTTTTTTTCTATGACCCCAAATAATTGCACAACATGATGTCTACCAGTGGAACCGGGAGCTGATTGTTTTAGTACCTGTGTCTCTTCCTCTTCCTCCTCTTCTTATTCTTTCTACTTTTGCTTCATGACTTTTGGTTACCATGCGATGTCTTGAAAACCTCAGAAAAATTGAACTGGATCTGTTTCACCTAATTCTTAAGGTCCGATGGTCACTTATGGGAATTTGGAGTTGTCGGTGCAGTAATATTATTGAATGACAAAAAGTTCCACTGGGAGACTGTTTTTATTTTGTCTTGCAAAATCAGCGACTGATAACTACCGGTGACCTGTGTGGTCTTCATCACTGCTGCCATCTGTGGCCAAATGGGTATGTTCAGCTTAGCTTCAACTGGCCTGAATTGCACTGCCATAAAACACACACACACACATACGCACACACACACACACACACATATATATATATATATATATATATATATACATATATATGTATATATGTATATACATATATATATATATATATATATATATATATATATATATATATATATATATATATATATATATATATATATATATATATATACATCGCATAAAGGGTGGTGACTTTAATGCCCAGTTCTTCCAGTGCGAACAATTTTACCTCCCATGAGAGCTGACATTTTTGCTAGGGAACCCATAGGTGTACATTGACAGGGATAAAGTAGTCAATAGGATCTCGGTCATAATGAAGGTGAATTTTAAAACAATTATATGTAGCAATATTTACAATGGGGATTACAGGGAAATTTGATATTTCATTAGAGTAAAAATAAATATTTCCTTTTTTTCTTGCTTGCAAACAGGTTTGTCTATCTTTGACATAAATACCCGGATGAGATGGTCGGATGGCAAACCCTACACCTTCAGTGACTGGGCCAACTCTGAGATTATTGTACAGAAAGTAAACTGGCAACCAAATGCACTTCCTGGAAGAAAGTGTGTGCTTATGGACACATATGGCTGGCGCCTTATACCATGTAAAGCACCACAAAAGGCCATGTACTTCTGTGAATTTGATAAAGATTTAGGTAGTTTAACTTATGCTCTGTCATTGACACTCGTACATACTTCTGTCATTTAGCTTTACCCATTTAGAGTTCCTCGAGAAATCTAGTCTGGGAGTTGGAATCCAGCAATAGAAAATTCTACTTGTTGGGAATGCTGACTATGTTTTCAGGTTAAACTCTAAAAAGAGCACATCAGCTGCCATGATGTTTGAATCCTCCTGGGGCTAGAATCAGCGTGTACGTTTTTGCACATGTTCAGTGAAAGCATCATGGACAATGTTTAAGGTCCGAACATGACGAATTTTATATGCTCGGAACATTGTCTGGGTTCCAACCTTGGATTTGAGGGAAAATCCAGGGTTGGGTATAATCTTAGATGTATCCCTAAGTGTTTGTAAATGCTAATTTATCTCAGAAGGCGGGTAATTAGCCCCGGGTGTGATTGCTGGTACTTTGTTTTTATGCTGAAGAGAAAGTAGTTGCCTTTGTTGTCACTGTTGAAAGGACTTTTTTAATCAATCAGTGTTTACAATTCCTATTAATATGAGATAACAGGTACACAAAAGGAACCTTTACTTGCTAGACAGTGCTGCAAGGTAGGTGTTTGCAGCACGAACGCATCATTCTTGGTTGCAAAAGCCATGAGCCACTTGTTTTCCTCCCACTAAGAATGATTTAGTTCTGACTGCAAACAGTCTGGAATGATTGTGTGTATTCATCCCATACTATGTCAAAAGAATATTTTCCAAAGTGAAATCAGTATTTGTAAATAATACTTACCTATACATGACCTCAGCTCTATGGCATGATTGTACTCACCCCCAAGTTGAGGAGCCCCATCACGGCAACCATTAATCTTTTTAGCATGCCTGCCCACCTCAAACAATATTTCCGCATATGCACCCCAGTTTCTCTATCCCTCACACAAGAACTGAACAGGAAAGAGGCAGGGAGGGTCATAGTGGTCATGGATAGGTAATTATTCTGTACATAAAATGATTTGACTCAGCAAACTGTATTTACTACTCAAATCATACCAGCACATAACTTCAGCTGATATAACAGTTGGAAGGAGGAGGGAGGCTTCCTCCAAGCAAGTTTTACCCAGGAGGAAAACACAACAGCATCACCTTCGTTACCTGTCCAGTCTCCAGAGCAAACAAGCACTTGGTGAATCAAGAATCAAGAAATAATAAGGACTAGAATGCACTGTGCTCAGACAAGGCCAGTGATACTGTAGGCACGTTCCAAAGTGCTATCAATGAGTCTTGCGACTCCTTGAGATGTCTCAAATAAGAAGACGTGAACATGCAAGCTGTGAGCAGACATTATTTCTCACAGGGACACATTTTTGTGGGCATCCCGTGAAGCTGACAGAGATCACACCTCAAATGGGGGAACAGAATGAAGTGCAAAATCCCTGGAGGATCATAAGAAATACATATCACACTTTTGATACAACCTGACACTTTGTTTAGTGACAAAGACCCAGAAGAAATAACATGGATCGAAAGGAAAAGAGGACTCTGCCCAGGCCTGATAGGGTCGATGGGCAAAAGATACAATCAAAGTGCCTCCAATGGACACAGAACTTGGTCAGGCTCAGACTTATCGAATGTTCATACCAGGAATTCTGCCGAAAACCTCAAAAGCACATTTCCAGGATCCCTGGCAACATTAATCTTAGCCCTAAAGCCCACATAAGGATGGAGAATAAATTCCTTGTGTCCTTCCATCCAGGAAAGTCTAGAATAATCTAAAGCAAGTAACTCACCCAAACCAGCCCAAAAGGCCTGGGCATGTCAAAACACTGTCTTGTAAGTCAAACATCTGACCTTGTTGTAGGACTTATCTTTTAACTAAAAAAGAAAAAGAAAAAAAGCATACAAAACAAGACCCAGATCCGATGAAGGTAAAACATTGGTTGCTACGAGCTAGTCGAGTAAAAGGTATCCCTGGCCATTTCAATGCCTCATTCTTGCAAGGAAGAGTCAATAGCCAATTTGTGATCCTCAATGACTAACACAGCAAGACTTTTATAATAAAAAAGGCCAGGATGCACACAGCCATTGACTGAATAAAGACTGATCAAGGGGAAAACCCTTAAGCCTTGTACAATGTTGAAATTTGAGACCAATGTGCATCATTTAATTTTACAGAAGAGTCATGATGGCAACAAATCCCTGGCTACCACCTTATGTTCTCAGTTAAGCTTGTTGGCAAGAACATTGAGCACCCCATTTTATGTGACAGCAGAGGGTCACACAATGGTTTTCTACACACCAGGGGAGTTTCTTTTTTTATCAACACAGAGTGTCTCTTCGACCAAGTACTTCCTTTTTTGTTGTCACTGGTATTGTTGCAACTGACACAGCCTGTCTGTCCAATTCTGGCCCAGCTAGCTCTGCATGCCCAACTTGAACAGCAGCGACCATTGGGTGCCCTTTCCAAATGTGAACCCAGCTGGAAGGGCCCCTGACAGTTAGCAAAACTTATGACATCATGACAATTGGAAACATGACCTCAAACAAATGACAAACCAGGGAAAAAAATCTGTAGAACTATGTCTCAACAAATCATTGGGTGGATAAATGGTGCAGACAAGCACTTTGGCACAATCTACCCTAAGAACCAGAAAAAAAGTTAAATCAGTACAAAAAAGAGAAAGTGCATAAAATTCATTCAAACCCAGCTGAAGAACAACGATGCTGTTTGAAAACCAATAATAGGGAGCAGAGGATGCCCAACAGCTGGAAATAGTGCTGGAGTTAGGCAGACATGCAACAATGAATGATAGGTCCCATGTCAGGGGTCATCACTGAAAGGGTTTTTTTTTTTATTATTATTTTTTTATAGCCATGAATAAGTACAACCATGTCATACATATCAACTGAGTCCTGAATAGTAATAGTGCTGTGCACATGCAACATATTTTATTATGGTAAAGAACAAAGGAAACATTTTAAGTGCAAAAAAGGCCCTTTAATGTAGACATTGTAGACCATCAGTGTTATGAGTATGTATATTTGATCAAAAGTAAAGCATTCACTTGATCTGTGCTTTACAAATGCAAATAGTAATGACGTCATTCGGATGATTTTTTGCTTATAAGAAGGAATGCTCATAAATCATCCCTGTTTTTTTGTCCATTAGCATCTATTATGCGATAAAATGTATTATCAGCTCAATTGGGTTCTTTTTCTGTGCTGGATGCAAAAGCTTTTAATGAAGCTTTTGCATTCCTAATAAAGAGTGTTTCACATTCCTAATTCATAATTGTCTCCACCAATGGCCCTTGATACCCCTTTGAAGCTTGTACCGTGAAGTATGCTCAGGCTAGTAGCTTCCAAAGGAACTTTTTCATATGGTTTGCACTCTTAATGTAGCCTTTTTCAGTAACTGAAAAATTGGAAGAACAGAATATGACGATGATTTTGATGATGATGATAATACAAAGAACAGAATCCAACGTAGAATCATTCAGATGCATGTACATGTACAGTCTGATGTGGATTTAGCAGATTTTTCCATTTAATAGACCTACTGTCTGTCCCTTCCAAAATTGCTCACTTAAGTCCTGAGAATAAAAAAAGCAGCCAGAAACCAGAGTGAGTTGAACTCTGTCAGGAAAGACAATGCATTTTGACTTACAGTAATCCTCTCCATCTGTGATGTCAACAATTTTGCACGTTGGCAGGCATTCCCCTTGATGAGATTTCTGAATTGTTCTAGCCCAGTAACTAAGAAAAGCTTTAATTTTGAGGAGCATTGCTAGAGTAAACATTGAACTGACTTGTCTTGACAAGCTGTGATACATGACATTACCAGCTTAGTAATGAATATGGAAGAATTTTCAACCAAAATCCATTCCTCTATGATAGCGCAACTATGCTGCATCATGTCAGAAAGCAAGAAGAAAAAGTGGTAGTATATTGTGGAGAGGCTACCCATCTTGCAGAAGCTAGGAAGTGGCTAGAAAGACACAGGATTGTCCAATTATGGTATGAGCAATGAACAGATGAATGACATGAAGAAAGACAGAGAAAAACTTATGATATAGGCAGACAATCTTGAGCAAGTGGCCGAATACATAGGAAAAGTCTGAGGATCGCCCAGGACAAAAAGTTTAAATGGGCTGTGTACACGTGGTTTACCCGAGAGCAGGTGAAAGGTGTGCCCTTATTGGGACCACTGCTGCAAGAGCAAACTTTGCCATTTCACCATAAAATATTTCCTGAGCAACAAAAAACGGCTCATTCGAAGCTACACCAGGCTCGCTTAAGCCTTTCAATCAAATGCATGGCATACATCAGCTTAGTGTGCAAGGGGAAGTTTTGTTATTGCATACAGATGACGTTGCCAAATACCGAGAGGAAGTGAAATAGTTCGTGGAGGAAGTAGGCCTGGTTGATGAGCAAGTGTATAATGCAGATGAGATGAGAGTTTACTGAAAACTCTTGCCATCTAAAACACTTGCCCACAGAAGTGAGAAAGCTGCCCCCGGTTACAAGAAAAGTTAAGATCAGCTAACTTTGATTGGTTGCAGTAATGCTAGCGGCAAGTACCTTCTTCCACCCCTGGTGATAGGGAAGTCTTGCTAAACCATGATGCTTCAAACACATGATCGTGAATGTATTACCAGTGATTTGCAGTCATCAGGAAAGTGCATGGATTGACAGCAAAATTTTCAACATGTGGTTCTTCGATCATATTGTGCCAGAAGTAAAAGCCTACCTACAAAAGGATAACCACAGAGAGCAATTTTGTTTATTCACAACTGTCGTCCCCATGGTGATTTGGCCATGCCTGACGGTAAGACACCAAAAACCTTTGCATGGCAGATTTTGAGATTTTAACGTTTTTTTTTTACCAGATGAGTGTCCTTTCTATAAGTTGTCAAAATTCCAGGCTTATAGCTAAACTAAAATTATGATAAAAAAGGCCAAAAATACACAGGCGTGTGGACATCCGGACGTCCATGTGTCATTCTTTTGGATTTCAGCTGCCAAACAGAAAAATGCCACCTGTCAATTATACTTAACAGTCTGTCACATGACCACAGGTAGCAACAGCCCATGCTATCACGGCAGCATCAGAAAATCAGGCAGCATGCCGAAAGTATGTTTGTGGGCAGGGAAAAGATGGAAACATGCTAAGATGTCATAGCCTTAGTGGCTTACTTTATAGTTTTCTTGCTTGTTTTGCATTCTAATGAAGGGAGACTATAAATGGTGTGGAGGAGAGGGCATCGTCAGATGATACTCCTTCAAAGGCCATGCTGCGATGAACTACCCCAGTGGTGCTGCACACCAAAGAGAGGCGTGAGAAAAAACCTGGCACGTTAATCAACAATACCAATGTAGACAATAATATATTATCGAAACCCAGTAATGAGGACATAAAGGTACAGAGAAACACATTGAAATAAGCATAAACGTGAACAGAAGAGAAAACACACAAAATAGCTATACGAAACTCAGGTTGGAAAGAGAAATGCAACTCATTGATAAAATAACTACAAAATAATGACAAGCAACCTAAGTAAAGTGTACAGATAAGTCTGACAAGCTAACTACATAAATTATAAAGATAAGAGTAAATAAAATAAAACAATATCCCTAAAATTGGGATAAAGAAGTAAGGGAATCAAGACCAAACCCGCCATCCATCGGTTGGCCCTCCCCCACAGAAGCAAGGCAACACAACTTTCGTTGCCAGGCTTGAGGTCATGGGGCCTGAAGGGCCGCCTCCATGACGTCATGCTGTGAAACCAGATTGTCACTGTCGCCGTTTGACAGATAGCTGAATAATGTTTTCCGTACTTCAAAGGCTCTTTTACTCATGTGATTGGCCAATAATTGTTTGACAAACTCACAAAATGTTAAGGGACGGTGTTTACTACATTTTGTACAAATATCAGCTCAACTTGAGCAAACGCTATTGTTTCAGAGACAAATGATCAACACCAAAAGTCTTTGAAGCTTGTTTTCTCAGAAAGGATGATAGGACCAGAATCCCAGCTAAAAATGTTATTCCAGGAAAACGGCTGGGCGAAATTTAATCCGGTTAACAGCTTTTAATTCTGAAAAGTTGGAACTGCAAAAATGATTCAGCGATTTTTCAAAATGTCGCTTCCTTCTTTTTCTATGAAATGGAAAAAGTGAACATCCTGGAGATTAAAGGGAAAATTGAAACCTCAATCGTTGAGGATGGATAACAGAAAAACAAAACCACACATAAAAAATTCCCAGGATCCTTTTTTTTGTCAATATGTCACAATTTAGATGCAAGTGTGATTATGACTTTATCACAAATAATTAATGACTTATATCGACATTTATGGGGTGGATGCTTTGCGGTCAATTTTCAATTGTTTATTCAACAATTGACAACACAGACACCCAAGTAAGGGTCAAATAAATTCTTTGGAGTATGACGATCACACACATACATGATTTGTTATCCTAACGCAAGTATATACATTTGGGCTAGGATTGATTACATTGGGATTTGTTTTTGGTGTCTTACCTGTCCTTAATCAGATGCAAATCTTTGCCTTAAAACACAACATCAGTGTTATAGGCACTTTATCAGGGCATGCTGAAAGTCTGGAAGAGGTGCTACAAGATGCAACTGCTTGGAACATTGCTGGAGATTGAGGAGAGAGGGGATTCAAAGAGCTTGAGAAATGCTTTGAAAAGTGTTTCTTCTGAAAGACGCAGTCTACATCATAGGGGATGCATGGTATGAAGCAACAGCAGAATCCATCAGAAGCACGTTCCAAAAACGACTTTTACCGAGAAAGGGCAGCACTGAATCAACGAAAACTGTGCCATCAGTGATCACATGTTCTGATGTCACAATGGGTGACCTGTTGGAATCAGTTCTGGGCCAAAGGTTGAGGGACAGCAATGTCCATGAATGGATCAGTGCTGTCAATGATATTGCAACATTTGAGGAAATGACAAAATGGCAGGAATTATGAATTGACAGAGTGGAGAAACAGAAGAAAATGACAGTCTTGCTGAAGGACCCGAAGCTGTCCCTACGTGACACACATACGAATGAGTGGGAAGCATGTAATGAAACATAACAAACTGTTGCAGATGCTGGACTGATCGAGTTTTACCGCCACTAAATATTGACTCTTGGGTCAAAAAAGTCATTATAATGACTCTCGGTTTTACCTGTAAATTGTTAATACGACTCATCTAATGTACATATACTATACAACTTGCTGTTCTTTCCCTTTTTCATTTCCTCGGACACATTGTATGGTATACACATAGTAAATATGTGTGACAAAAGTTCAAGTCATTAGTGAGCTCTTCCCTACCTATATAAACACATCAAGGAAGAGCATCAGTTTCAGTAGTTAAGAAATGCATATGTACAATGTATTGTATGTGTACATAGAGTAAATATGTGTGACAAAAGTTCAAGTCATTAGTGAGCTCTTCCCACCTTTATAAACATATCAAGGAACAGCATCAGTTTCAGTGGTTAAGAAATGCATATGTACAATGTATTGATCCCATCAGTGTGTGCATGTATGTTGATGAAATATTGCAAATCATTTTAGCGGACGTTTTCTTTGTCCCCCATAAGGTTCGTTAAATTGACGTCACACTGTATTCCACAAAATTATTTACCATGTTCTCTCCGTTAATGCTTATCTCTCCATCTGATGACTCATTTCTTGTTTTTCATCTTGTGCCAATGTTCCTTGCGTTGTTTTCCTTGAACTTTGAGTCCCTCTTATGTCTGTCTTTTCTTTGTCACTTTCTGCAACCTCTTAACCTATCCCTAGGTGTGCTGAAGTGTATGAAGTACACAACATTCTGCTCTATATGATGATGATGATGATGATGATGATACATCTGCATGTACTATTTACTAAGGTCCTAAACTTTTCATGCTGGGTATTGTAAGGTTGTCAGGTATAAGGAAAGGGTCTGGGGTTCTATTCCTTTTCTGCCGTCACGAAATTAAGAACAATTATAAATGCAATTGATAGTGATATACTACTACTTTTTGTTACAGTCTCTTTTGAGATGTGTGTACCTAACTCATAACTGAATACTTGGACATCCCAACTAAAACAGTTGATGCAAAAACTGGGAGAGTTAGAGGGTGCAGAGGTTTTAATAATATGATGCTGTTTCAATATTCAATTAATTCTAGAGACATTATTGCAATATTTAATTAATGCTAGACACATTATTGCAATATTTGATTAATGCCAGACACATTTTTGCGACCGAAAGGTTTTTAACAGAGAAATGGTTGTTTATTTTATATGAAACCATCACCAGTGTAATGAATATCTACAGCTTATGTATGATACTGTCTCCGCTTCACAGAGGCACATGGAAATACAAGCATAGTACCTATAGAGGAAAAAGATTGCTTGGCCTTTATGTACAAGTGTGGGTCAGGGGAATGCATCTGGGAGTCTTACTGCTGTAATAATCATCCCGATTGTCATGATGGATCGGATGAATGGAATTGCAAAAGTGAGGGTATGCATATACCGTAATGTTTCCTGTTTCATGCCATTCCTGAATAAATCATCTGAAACTTTTAAAAGATACAGAATTATCACGGACGTAACCCTTAAGTTGCACAAATAACGGTAGACTGAAATCCTCAATATAAACTTATTTTCAGAGTTGTTTTTCATGTACTGTGTCATCGGGGAAGTGATCTTTCAAAATCGTACTGTATGCTAAAGCTCTTTTTTGAAACAAATTTCTTGTCAAATCTAAGCTTACACCTTTCAAATTATTCAATTCAATAAATTTTTTGTAAGCCAATGTCAGAAATTTATTGAATGGATAAACAGCTTGCTTGAGAGTATTAGTCAGAAAAGCTCAGCCTTTAATGTATGATTATTTTTTTTTAATATATAGACTGTCAAAAAGTTCTTAAGGGTGTGGTTACTTTATGACTCGTGTATAAATGTTTAATTTCTGTTTATGGTCACAATATAACACCTTAAAAAGTGTATATTTTATTAAAAAAAACACATTATATTAAGTTTGACTCTGGTACTGAGTAGAAGATTATTGCGGCCCTATTAATGTAATTAAATTTTAGATAAAATTCGTATGTTTTACATCAAATTTAAAACGGCATTTAAAAAATCAGATTTAGCTTATCATGTCAAATGAAAGAATATATAACGCTTTCCAACAATTCTAATTCGGTTAAAAAGGCTTAGTTCTAATTTTATTTCAGTTCAAATGTCTTTAAAATATTAAAATTTTAACCGTATTTTAAATATCATTGGCATTTTGAACTAAAATCCTTATCCAAAATTTGAAATACGGTTTGACTGCTAGATTTGTATTATCTCATTTCTCATAACAAAAATAATGTTTCCAATTTTTTGTGTTTGTGTTTTTTTTAATTTTTCGCAGAGACAGCTACAATCAAAGATTTTTCAATAAAGCAGTTAAAATTCAATATCTTAACACTTACCAGGGTTTCTTTATTTCAATAGCTGAATCAAAATGTATAGCTTTAGAAAATATATATTTTGTATGATTTTAAGTGAGAAATCTAGTGTATATGAGGTCATGTTTGGAGCAAAGTAGTATTTTGTGTGTAAAGTGCTGTAAAAGTGTACTACGTCCTTAAATGCCAATGGCTGTATCCGTGTTTACAGATTCACATGGTTTTTCCTGTGGAGATGGAAGCATTATTCATGTATCTTTATACTGTGACCACAAGCCTGACTGTGGCAACAACGCTGATGAACATGGCTGCAGTAAGTCTTATATTGTGTATAAATTTAGTTTGGTAGTCTGCTGCATATAAATTTAATGATTATTATACATGTAAATTCTTACTGAGACTTCGAGGTAAATTATGAAGTTACATGTTTTTGGGTTTTTTTTTTCAAGCCATAAGCCTATCACATGTTTACGCCTTTTCCTTTTTGTTTGCAAATGGATATTACGCCCAGCACATTTATTATAATTTTTAGTAACTATGTTTTGTAATTATGTGTTCATAGTTTTTATAACCATGTGGTTGAGAGTTAAATAGAAAATTTTAACAGGATTTTTATTGTTCTATTTTACATTACTGGACTGAGCTCTAATCCAAAGGACCTTGCATCCGTTCAACCCAACGCATTTATCAATTTGCTTCAGGTCAAAGCCGTTCGTTAAATATACGTCAGTGAATTCTTGCCAGTTTATAGAATAGGTTTGTCAATGCACTGGCTATTTAATTCACTGCTGTACAATAACCAATGGGCACAATATAATTTGAAGAGGTTCGCCTGCCAAAAATAGTTTTTCTTTAGTTTACATGCATACATAGATACATACATACATACATATGCACAGTCCAAAATGACCATGAAGGGAACGAATGTTTTGCCTACTTCATGGGGGGGGGGGGGGTTCCATAAGTGACAATTTATTTTATCTTATGTCACCCTATGTACAATACGGTTACTGTATGGTTACTTTTCGGGACACCCAATGAGAATAAACTGTCGCTTTATTGGGGGATAATAGTGTTGTTAGCGAGACAAAATGAGAGCAAACTGTCACTTGGCACACCCCAGAAATTTATTAAGAAAAACACTCATGCAAGAGGCGCCCTTAAATACCAGCATGATTAGTTTACCCAGAAGTTGAATTGCAAAATAAATTAGGACATGTTGGGTATTGTGCTGCTAAGCTGATGAGCCATATCACTAGCGACGCTATCCAGCAAGCTAAGTCTAATGTTTTGTTTCCACAGTTTTCATTTTGGAGCACTTCTCTAATTTTAATAAAATGTCCAGGGAGTTCTACAAACTCGAATGGTATCAATCTCTTCCTCTTGACCTACGATAGAAATTATAACATTAAAACTCATTCAACGCGAAGAATATTACATGATACTTAATGAGTAATGGCATATTTATGCATTAAAGTACAACATTCAGCAGTTATAAATTTAAATTACATTATGCTTAATAACTATTACAGTACATTGAAGAACAATTACAGAATGGCGTAGGCCTACATTCTTCTTTTGCTGTCAACTCAGCTGAGTAACTGGTCTGGAACACCAAAAAGTGACAGGTCTACCATGTCTGTTTTGTCTTTGGCACAAGTGAAAAGGTTTGAAGTAGTAAGGCCTATATGTTTTGGAAAAAAAATAAAGTTTGTAGTTAATAAAGACTATTTTAAAGGTTGGAGGACTGGTTGAAAACCACCAGTTTTCTTTTATGGATCACTGCCTGCCTCACGTCAGGAGTGAAATTTGTTACTTCACATGGGTATTGAAAGCTGAGTGACGTAAATTAATACAGATCCAACACGAGCATGTTTTCTTTTGCAAAACAGTATCATCAAATTCCAGATATATTGCCAATATTGCTTCCATAAAGGTGACAGCTTTATACAAGTAAAGGACAAATTTATCCTTCATCATTTCTTTGGAAAATAGCAATATACTTATAAGGATAGCGAGCTGTTTTATGAGTGAAATATTTACATGTTAATTGCATTTCTAACAGTCAATGAAAACCCACCACTCCCTCTGTAGGAACTTTATCTTTGTTTTTGTCAATAAATTATGATTTGAGGATACGAAATTATCAGAATGTCGCATCAAAATATTACCAAGATTACCTAAAAGACTGGTACAGGCATTACACTACATGTTGTGTTAGTTTGTACAACATGAGGTCCCAGCAACAATGTCAGAGTCATAGTCACTGATAGAGCCTGTGTCCATCATTGCAAGCAGTACAGGTAGTGCATCTCTTTGGCATACTTTGTATTAAGCCTCGGATCCTGTGCTGGGCAACGCCGTCCCACTCCTCTTGCAATGTCTGGATAAGCTGGAGCTTGGTTGTAGGGTATGGCGTTCCTGCATTGATGCTTTGTTCCAGCTGGTCCCACAGATGTTCAATGGGGCTCCTGTCTGGAGAGTATGCTGGTCAGGTTCTGACATGAAAATTTTTTGATGGAATGTTCATGGTGGGATGGTTATGTGTAATCTGGCATTTTACCAGCTATAACCATACGATGTCCCTGTGGCTCTGCAGGAATGGGATCAAATCAGGCACAAATATGTTGTAAATGTTTTATCTGAACAAGTTGATGTAATGCTTGGTAGTGAGATTGTCTCAATGACCGTCAGTGGTATTCTGTGCTGCCATGGTATGCAGACTACACCACAGTGCCAGCAGTTTTCCAGCGGTTGGTTTGCCTGATGCAACAATCAGCACACTCTTCACCTACCCAACACCACACCTAATCCTGACTCGGCTTTCACCATACAAACTTCGATTTGTCTAGCAACACTTCCTCCATTGTAGGAGTGTCAAATCCACCTGCCCTTGGCACTTTATTATACGACTTCAGAGATGCTCACAGGTTAACATTGTACTCTTAGAAGTTCATCTGGCCTGTACATCACCATCTCTCAATCACCGTTGCTGATGTGAGGCTTGTGTCTCTCAGGGGTTTTGCAGCAGTAGGATTGGCTTGGCAGAATCTTTCTCATAGATGAACCATTCAGGTATGCCTACCATGTGAAACTGGACTACCTTATGTCACTGATCAGTGATCACATCAAGGAACAGGTCAAAGAGGACCAAAGCTGTAGCAGGGAATACAAAAGTCCAGTGTGTGTGTGTGGGGGGGGGGCAAGTTATTTGACGTTTTCTGTGATTGTCAGTGTTGATTTATTTTCAAAATGTATCACAGAATTGACAATTTTGATAAAGCCAACTATTTGTTTTTCTTAGTGATATATTTAAACTTATAGCTTTGAATACTCTTTTGTAATAGGTTTTATGTTTTGGTCGCGATTGTTCTATGTTCACAGATATTGCTTTCACAGTAAGATTGGTCAATAATAAACTAATAATGAAGGGTGTCTGGTGAATTAATTTGATAAAGTCTGTTGTAAATATCCCGCCATGGCCATAGAGTTTGGAATCTTCAATCTCAGGGGTTATTATTATTATTTTTTTGGGGGGGGGATCGACCTATTTCAGAACAAAACATTAAGAATTTTAAAAAACTCGAAGAGTCTATTGTAAAGGGACACAAGTTTTGCATGGCATAAATTTTATATCTGCAAGTGAAAAGCAAATTTTGGACCTTAGAAATTCTTGATTACCAAACTTTTACGCATTCTATGCTCCTCACTCATATAATTAATGCATGATGCCTAACTAACACTCAGAAAATGTTTTAAAGAAAACTGTTGTTAGGTGATATTGTCATCAAACTCACATGAGAGGCGCTGTATTGTGTCCTTGTACTTGTTGTGCTTCAAAGCTTATGAACTCAAAATTAGTTACTTGAATACATTTCACACTACAAAGTATATAGGGACAGATGTGATGTACTGGTCCTTTTTCCTTTTCACAGCTAGACTCCTTAAGTTGATTTAATGCATAGCCCAATACTTTGAATGCAGCAGGCCTGGAGATACTTAGGCCTGTAGCCATATCCAATATTTTGTAGGTAGCATATGCCAACGAGGAAAACATGTAATGCTGAAAGAGGTTATTAAAATTTTGTAAGAGCTTAAACACAAAGATGGACAGAAGCCCATATCCCATATGTCCATGTATGCATATGAGTTTGACTAGGCTTAAACGAGGCAATGGCAAATGTTTCTCTTTTGGTAAAATTAGCTATGGTATGCATGAAAAAAGGAATGTTTGCAAAGGATAGAAATGGGTAAATGATGTCTTGAAAAAACCTATGAAGTCAAAGTAAAAGAAAAATATCAAGTTTGACTCTGGTACTGAGTAGAAGATTATTGCGGCCCTATTAATGTAATTAAATTTTAGATAAAATTCGTATGTTTTACATCAAATTTAAAACGGCATTTAAAAAATCAGATTTATAATAACCAAAAAAAAAAAAAAACAAACAAACAAAAAAAAACAAAAACAAAAACAAAAACAAAAAACAAAGCAAAACAAAAAAAAACAAAAAAACAAAAAAACAAAAAAAACCCCGAAACTGGACAGTCTGTAATGAATAGATCAGTTTCGAAACACCTGGAACATCACTGCATCAAATTTAAATACTGTCCTTTTCAAGACATGGTATGCTCCACACCCCACCCAACTTCATTGTCCACATTCTGCTCCTTTTCAGTGTATTATAGTATTAAGCACATATACGTTATAATGGACACAAGGGACTGTCATTTGAAAGGCAGCAGTTGAAAGAGCTACCGACACAATTGAAAGATATTTTCTTTGGGACTTATCATAAAATCGATTGGCAGAAAAATACGTCTCAGAAGACAGACTATAACATTCACACACTCTCCAATAACTACTCTGACCATGTAAACCCATTTTGCTGTACACTGTTTTTCTAATATTTGCATGGATCACTATAAATTTAACCAATTTTGACTGAGGGATGCCGTTAATTGTGCTCCAATTAATCGATTTTATGAAAAATCATTCGTTTGAAAACATGAGGGATTTTATGAAAAATCATTCATTTGAAAACATGTCTGAACAGCATGTCTGCTGACGTTGATACTTTCAACCAAAAATCAAGTTCCACCCTCTATTCCATGGGTACTCAGAACCATGTGTGTACAATTTCGAATCCATTGTCTGAGTGGCTTCATAGAACAAAATTTCTGAGAGTCTCCCAAGAAATGAAAAGAGAGAAAAAATCATCAAAAATCCAACAATCGCTTGTCAGTGACCATTGAGGGAACTTTATAGACTCACCTCAGGCTTATCTTCACCAAGTTTCAAGTCACTCTGCCTGACGGTTTTGGAGAAGACAAAAATGTGAATTGAAATTGCAATCTTCATTGACTTGCACACAAATCAACAGAGAATGTACGTTGATACCAACAGGTGCCGGAACTGAAACATTTGATAAAATCACGGATATAAAGCATCGTCACCCAGTTGACGCTTCTGTAATACATATTTTTAACAGGTTTCAGCATAATCTAATTTATGTTTCGCAGAAGCAGAAAATAGCTATAACACATAAAAATAATAAACATCACAGTGCATTGGGGCACAGGATATCGCCTATCTATCACTGATGCTGATATAAAACCAATCTTGAAGCAGCCTTTAATGATTATCAAATAAGCTCACTACACAACCACTAAACACCAGGTAAGCCCAGGCTGTCTCATGAGACAGCGGAAATAGAGCCAGTGATCTTTAAACTGTTGGAAGTAGTTGCTAGGAAACACGTCACATAAAAGGAAATGCTAAATACTTTATAGAGATGGCCATAGCATCCGACATGAGACATTTAATAAAACGTCTTGGGAGGCTGAGAGAATCCCAGTCTCATATGTCCATAAGAGGTGGATAGATACGGGTATATAAGTGTTGCTCTTCCAACCTTTTCCGATGAGTGAAGGGGTGCATTGAGGTTGCGTTTTATCTCCTTATTTGTTCATTCCATGTGCAGAAACTTTGGCTACAGCAATAAGAGAAGATAAAAAAATATAAAAGGCATGAGTATTTTTGAATATATTTTTACAATTGGTCAATATACGGATGATACACATCTGACAATAGAATGTGACTGATTTTTAAAAATATATTTTAGTATCATAATGGCAATACCTAAAGATTGGAAATTCATCATTGAAAACACTTCCCCCGAAACCTCCACAAACAAAGAATTGTGCACAGTGCACCAACGGGTGTTAAGAACTAATTTACGGTTGTATAGGTACAGAAACTGAGCATATTAAAATGACAATAAAATAACTAAATTACATATATGGCAATCTGAATGTTATGAAAAGAAACCATGTTTTGAGTGGTTCATAAGGGTACTACATAGGTACTTAGAAACTGAGAGACATATTGCAACTTGGAATGGAAAACTGCATTACACAATCGACAATGCAGAAGTACAGCTGCTACTTAGTTCGAATGGACTTGAGTAGATGAAAAAAAAGAAGTTATTTGTACCATTTTAAGCTAGAAAGAGCATGTTCTATACATACACTCATGCTGTGTTGGAAATGAAACAAAATAAAAATGGCTAAAAAAGTGTTGTTCTTCCATATATTTAGTTGATGCAAATATTCATATTTTGTGCATGTGTATTTGAATTCATATGCCAGGGATTTCCCCAAGTAAAACACTAGTGGGTGAGTGCCTGTTTCAAGTCAGGAGTTTATTTCTGCATTGATATTGGAAGATGAACCTTGATGTTTTGGTAGTTATTGAATCTCTGCATTTTGCTGTAAATAACTTTGCTGTCATCGTCAGTTTGAAATTTATGAATGGATGTTTTTCTAAACACAATAAAATATAATCTTGTGAGAATAAATGGTGTATGTACAAACATAATATAATTTATTAGCAAGTGATCTGAAACGAAGTTTTCCTTCTGCAGTATCTGGACATTGTATTTCTTAGTTTGAAAGTAGTTTGGCGGCAAAACTAAACAGGTCGATGGCCGGAAATGAATGTTTATGGCTTAAACTTTTTTTGGTACTTTTTGTACAAGTTTATGAAGCATGCAAGGCCTCGGAGTACCGATGTAGAAATACGAAATGTATTCCAGCTGCGAAAAGGTGTAATTTTGAAAAGGATTGTGCAGATAATTCTGATGAAGAGACATGTGGTAAGTCTTCTTTTTAGGGTTTTGGGCAGCCCATTCTTGCACTAACTGACGAAATGCTCTGTGTGACAAATACAAACATTGTGAATATAAATTACAGGTGGCAACTATTAACAATAATCTGTGATGCAACTTTCATGTATGCAATTTTGCAATTGTAACCCTCACCAGATAACACTCTTGATTAATACGAAAGAAACTGTTAAGCGTCTTCGTTCTCAGTGCCGATTAAACTATTGATAGCTTTTTTTAATGCAATTTAGATTGACGGTCATACAAATGTTAAATTTTTTTGTGGTAAATGTAATTTGATCTGAAAGAACCCTGATTTTTATTCATTGAGATGAGTGGTCCCCATGGTGATGTAGAACTAGTACAAAAAAAATTAAATCAAACCATTTGCATTTTTTCCAGACAAATATGACTTGGCATTTGCATTTAATTGTTACGATGGATCATTTATTCCTCGCACCTACGTGTGTGATGGCATAGCCAGTTGTCCGAATGACCAGCCTGAGGATGAAAACCTGGAATCTTGTATGTTAAGTGGAATATCACAACATACAAACATGTGGGTAGGAAGTATACGCCACGATCTGAGCCATGGAGAGTGATTAATATAGGCTTGGCCTGCTTCGCAATCCATGTAAAAGATATGGGTCTATACTTTTATGACAACATGCATGTGCCTGCAAGTGAATGTAAATTGTAACCTTTTATGTGTATATTTATTCCTACATACATACATACATACATACATACATACATACATACATACATACATACATACATACATATACTATTTGCGAAGCATATGTGAAGTTATACTCGTGTATTCCAGGGTTCTTCAGATGTCATTTATTTCAGTACATAAGGGACGGTATAAAGGCAAAAAAGATTTTAGGATTATGAATTAACCGCAATTTATGATTCTATTGCAGATTGAAGTCAGGTATTCAGTGTCAATCAGACTCAAAAGGAGAATTATCCATAGAGTAATTTGGAAAAAGGCTGAGAATAATCTCTCTTGATCACTAAATGAAAACTGTTATTCAACTTTGAGTTTATCTATGGAATATTCCGTAAACGTATTAACAATTATACGGACATATTATCCCATGTAAGTGTAAGTCCACGTTAAACGTAATTGGAATACCAAAATGACCAAGCAATCGGTACTTTTTTTCTACTGGAATAGCTGAGGCCATTTTGCATAAGTTAATATCAGATATTTAACCTTCCATAAACTACCACATTTATTTGTTAACTCATATAAACGGAGCTCTTATAGTGTCAGCAAAACATTCCCTCATGTGTGAACCTTTTTTCTGCCTTAATCCATGAAATATTTATTTCTAGGCAATTCGACAAAGTTAATTTCCTGAAACTATATACATGTACAGTAGCTTAAATATAATAATCTATGCATGCCTCATGACTGCAAACCAGTCTCCCCGTCTCCACGATGTATTGTACAAAATATGACTTTTACACAGTCCCAAAGTTATAAAGCTTTAGCCGTACAGCAAGGAGTTATTTTATTTGCGCAGATTGTAATCATTGCCAGTTTTTGGTAATCATTTATTGTGTCTATATGGTAATGCATTACGTTTCATCCAAATATACACTGTGGCTCAAGGAGAGAACAGGAGTTTAGTCAGCTAAGAGATAGCCCAGATAAACATTTAAATTACATACCCAAAAAAGTAACAAAAATACAAAGAAGACACAGTTCTAATTTTTTTTTATTGCAAAATGTTACAAAAATCTTGTGCATCTACATGCGTTTAAACGTGACTGCTGTCCTTTCCTTTTTGTAGGTAAGGTTATCAGATCATCTGGATATCAGTGCAAATCAGCTAGATACAGTATCAATAGTTCCATGGTGTGTCTGTATGAAATTGATTATCTTGGGTCATACAAAGGATGTCGAGATGGATCACACTTAGAGAACTGTGGTGAGAGATATGCGTCGATGACTGGTGCATAGTGTAGCTTAGTTCAGTGGGGACGCTAATAAAATGCACCGGTACATATAATTGCCCTATAGAATTCATGGATTAATACCATTTAAGAATCCAATCAGATATTTCAAACGAACTAATTTCAGAATTTGGCACAAGGGAGATCATAACTTACCCTATTATTAGAACCCGTTTATGTATTTTACTACTTTAATAGTAATCATTAGCAATAGCTAAATTAGTTTGTTCCAATAAATACATTAATTTCAATTTTGTTTGTACTATATAAGTGGAATTCCAAACAATGGATGAATACCAATCGCACTGCCGTTTTGATACATAGAAACTGAAAGTTGTCCAGGAGCAAATTAGATTTTCTTCACATGCTTGCAAAAATTAAAGGTGAAAATTCATTTGCACGTTTATCCCTCAAGTATATGCACTTAAGCATACATATCTATACTACGATATGGAAAAAAACCTTTCCCAGTTTTGGCTCTCCAGTAAAGAGAACAATTTGAACAAATAACAATTTAATGTAAAGCGTAAGTGTACATAAACACCACGATTCTATTTACGACAAAGCAACTCGCTTTTATGGGAGCTGCCATATCAGAATAATAGGAACAATCTTTATATTACCAACAGAAAAGAAAAAACACTATAACAAACTTCATTTCAGTTCATTAAAATGAACTTGCATATCTACCGTTGAGTAAGGGAAGAGACGAAGCGAATGATCCATACTGGCAGAAATAATCAAATTCACGTCGATAGAATTATTGTTTGTCGATAAATTTTCAAACCTTTTATTCATAATGAAGCACAGTTTCTGTTGGATGTCTTTGCTATAGTAAATATCTGTAAAGTCACACATACATACATATAAATTCTATCCAATGGATTACATATTCCTTTAGAGTGAACCAACAATGAACACAGGAATTTACATAACAATGATTTCTCACTTTTTCCTTCTCACTTTTCGATAATTTGCTTGTGCATCTGCACGCACAGGCATACAATTGTACATATTGAAACTCATCTTTATATTTCTCTTTTCATCACACATGCATTTCAAAAGCCGACTTCATTTGTCCAAAGTTGTACACCAAATGCCCACAAAGTTATTGTATACCTGTCAGTAAAATCTGTGATGGAAATTGGGATTGCCCAGGGAGGCAGGATGAATTTGGATGTGGTGAGTTAGTACAGATACAATACACCAACATTAACATCAAGTTACACATTGTATAATTGCTATCACAAATGCGATATGCAAATGGTGTACCTATTGGTTACTTCCATTTACGTATATAGCCTTACAACATCTCTGTCTATCGTCTATATAGGTCAAAACCTTTTTAACGTGTCATTTGTGTCAGGTGTACTTTACACCAACTTTATATTCAAATTAGTTTTGTTAGTGAAACACAGAAAAGGCCACACACAAAACCATTTCAGAGAATTTTAGATAATATAGAGCACTTGTTTTATAGCTTTGAACCCTTCTCTTCCTTAATCTGGCAATTTGTAGGGTTTCGTTTGTATTGATAAAATGAATTTCCAGATAACTATAAATGTGGGGGCATGTACAGATGTAAAAGGCGAAGGAACTGCATTGGTTTGGAGCAGGTGTGTGATGGTGTTGTACACTGCGATCATGGAGATGATGAGGACCTCTGTCGTATCACGTGCCCGAAACAATGTGCTTGCAAAAGAGCTGCTTTCAACTGTAGTCACATTGTCTCACTCAACGTATCTTTTATGCTTGTGAACTTTGGTGCAGACACCAGGAGAATAGTGTCCACGTACAACAACATTTTGGTACTGGATCATGTCTGGAAATATTCCTACCTGTTTGACCTGAATTTGTCACATAATAAAATAGAAAAGGTGCGACCGGGGATATTCACAAGTGCAACGAATTTGCGTAAACTGGACCTTAGTTACAATTGTCTTCTGAAGCTAAAAAGGGATACATTTCTTGGGCTTGGTCGCCTTGACAGTCTAAACATTAAAGGCAACCCATTACTAATAGTAATTGAGAATGGTGCTTTCAATGGACTAACGTCGTTACACAATTTACAGCTTATTCACCACAAATTAACGAAATTACTAAATAATCAATTTATTGGATTATCTTCCTTGAAGAAGTTGGATTTAAAATTGAACAGAATAGAAGCCATAGAGGCTGCAGCATTCCATGGCTTATTAATGTTGGATGAGTTGGATATATCTGGCAATGACATTACTCAGTTTGAGAAATTTATGTTCTCCAATCTTATAAACATGAGAACATTGGTTAGTTCAGATTATAAGTTTTGTTGCATAGCACTACCTTCAGTCGAGAAATGTCTACCAAAGGCTGATGTGTTTTCGAGCTGCTCTGATCTTATGGCTAATGAAATATTGAGAACCTTACTCTGGATCATGGGAATTATGTCCCTTATCGGAAATTTTATGGTCATTGGTTTCCGAACCAGGTCTAAAGTACAGAATCAAGTTCACTCTTTCTTGATATCTAACTTAGGGGGTGCAGACATGCTAATGAGTTTTTATCTGTTATCTGTAGCCGGTGCTGATCTTGCATATAGAGGACGTTATATTGAAGTAGACAAAAAATGGCGTTCTTCCCCAGTTTGCAGTCTAGCGGGAATAGCAGCATCAACTTCATCCCTTGGATCTCTGCTGTTGCTTCTGGCCATAACTTTTAATATATTTCATGTCATAGTATTTCCTTTCAGTAGTTTTAAATTAATGAAGAGAGGGGCTCTTATAATGGTAATAGCAGTATGGATCGTAGCTATCTTTATAGCTACGTATCCTGTTATATATTATCCTTACTTTATGGGGAAATATTATGGACGTTCCACAGTGTGCCTGCCACTTCATATTACCTCGGAAAAATACACAGGATGGTTGTACTCTTTTTTGTCATTATCCACAATTCCAACATTTGCTACTGTAGCGCTACTGATATCTTATACATGGATGTATATATCCATTGCTAATGCAAGTGCCTCAGCGGGCAAAAAGATGCAACATGTTCGAGTGTTTCGTCAAATGGTTGTAATCATTGCCACAGATTTGTGCTGTTGGATGCCAATCTGTACTCTGGGTAAGTACAAGTGAAAATGGGTGAGTGGGGGGGGGGGGCGACTACAGAGATGTTTTATGTTCACCCTATTTGAAAAAAAAGTAAACATCTCCTGCCAGGCTAATTTTAGCATATGTTCATAAACACAACGATCGTTAATTCGGCCATGAGAGTACTAAACTATTTTTATCACAGCTTTTTTCTATGAAGGCAAGACAAAGTATTTGTTGTAACGTATGTAAACCTTTCAAAATTTATTGTCATCATTAGAATGACAACCATAAACTATGCTTTGGAAACGCTTATCATATTTGTGGATATATATATATATTTATATGTATATATATACATATATATACATATAAGGTTGCTAGGTTACCATGGACAATAGCAGAGGGTGCTGAGCTTGGGCTCCCGGAATTTCGGGTTAAAAATGAGCAAAACAACCGAGTTGTCGCAGCAAAAATGATGGAGGGAAAATACAAGCTCTGCTTATCATGCTACGGAATTTGAGAAGCGCTACTAGGCGATTTCACAAAGATATAGAAGAAGAAAAGAGTCGGCCCAGACAGGATCAGGGCCATAGCAACAAAATGGCGGACCCAGAGCAGCTGGAGGCTATCAACAGAAAATTGGACAAGTTAAGTTTACTAGATGAAATTTTAGATAAAGTGGAGAAAATGGACAAATCTATCCAGGACTTAACATATGAAGTGGACATGTTAGAAACAAAACAAAGAGATGTAGAGGCTGGATTAGAGTATGTATGTAAAGAAACAGAGGACTTGAGAACGGCCAGAGAGGTTGACAAGTCACACAACGAGGAACAAAATGCCAGGTTGATGGATGAAATAGAGAAACTTTCAAATGAGAATAGAGCCGCAAACTTTATTGTTCACAACCTAGTTGAACTTGAAAGGGATAACTCGGGAAGGCGCGTGTTGTGAGTTAGTGATGGAGTTAATTCGGAACCATATGCAGTTCACAGGAAAAATGGAGATCCACAGCGCTTTTAGGCTGGGGAAAAAGAGGAACAATACCAGACCCATGTTGGTAAAATGTGCGAACCCCACTATGGTTTCAGAGCTACTTAAAGCCGCTCCCAGGACCCTGAAGAATAATCCATTTCATGGAAAAACAATTATTGTGACAGACGATGTGTGTAAACGTACGCAAGAAAAGCGGAAATTACTCGAGCCCAAACTGAAGGAGCTGAAAAGACGTGGTATGACAGCGCACATTGCTGGGACTGTCAACCCTGTCATTCGTGTCAAAGACGCCCAGGGGAGATGGGCGGCCCACACGAGTTAAACCTGCCGTGCTTCATCGTATATATACTGTTAATTTCTATAAAACAGCCTACTTTATGACTCCTTTCGCGAGTCCATTACACCGGAACTCACAAGGCCGAAGTAAATAAAGAGATGCATTATGGGACGGCCATTACAATAGACGCGACCTTTGACCGATACAAAAATAGTAACAGTGACCCGAAGCTCCGGGAACTTTCAAACAGCCCTTGGGAACACCTTTCATGTTATGACATTCACTTTTTGCAGTTTTTCATGCTACATTAGCGAAGCAATTGTCTTTGATGTTGTGTCACTTGATATTAGTACGTATGTTCATGCATCCCAATTTTATATATGGAGATATTTAGAGCGAAAAAATGAGTACAACTTTGACACTGTCAGTGTCACTTGACACGAACGTCACTATCCAGGTAAAGTCTTTACGCAGGTTAGGCATGGTCAGATCCAGGCCTGACAGTGACTCAGTGGCTGCTAGTGCCGTGAGTGCTATATTCTCAGTCGTATATCAACTGATTACTCAATCATTGTTAATTAAAGATGTCATTTAGTACCGATATATTTTCACTTAACGTTCGGGGTTTAGGAGATGAATTTAAAAGGCGCTCAATATTTCGCTGGTTGCATAAATCTCATCAGGGTATTGTCTTCCTTCAAGAAACCCATAGCACGGCTCAGACAGAGAAAATTTGGAAAAGCGAGTGGGGTTCGAATATTCTTTTTTCACATGGTAGCAGTAACAGCAGAGGAGTCGCAATTCTATTCCCAAACAATATAGAATATACAATTAAGAAGGTCATATCCAGTACTGAAGGTAGATTTTTGATTGCTGAAGTTGAAATAGAAGAAACATTGTTTTTTTTTATGTAATTTTTATGCACCCACTAAGGATCATACGGAAGAGCAGCTGAATTTTTTACTCCAATTGAGAGAACAGTGTCTACAATATTTAGACGGAAACATTGTTATTGGTGGTGATTTCAATGCAATATTGAACCCTGAATTAGATAAAAGAGGAGGCAGAACCGAGGCAACAACAGAGTGTGCCAAAAACCTGAAAAACTTTATGGAAGAATTTGAACTATTAGATATTTGGAGGGTGCTCAATCCAGATTTATTCACGTTCACATGGCGATCAGCTAACCCACCGATACAGTGCAGACTATACTATCTTTTTGTATCATCATTTCTAATGCCAACAGTTAAAAAATGTGAAATCAAACCCTCCATTAAGACAGATCACAGCATTTTGCACTTAAAACTGGAAGGAAAGTTATGTAAACAGCGAGGGAGAGGTTTCTGGAAATTTAATAATGAATTACTACATGACATAGAATATGTAGATAAGGTTAAAAGGGCAATAGAAGAATTTGAGGACACAAATATTAATACAACAGACAAGGGCTTATATTGGGATTCACTGAAATGTCATATTCGGGGAATCACATTGAAACACTCTTTTGAAAGAACAAAAAAAAGCAGGGAAAAAGAAGAGAGCTTAAATAAAAGACTTGAAAAATTGATGGAGCAAATAGCCGAAAACAGGGAAAGTAATGACCTAGAGGAGGAAATTGCACAGGTAAAAACTGAACTGATGGACATGAACGAGAGGAAGACCAGAGGAGCTATGCTACGATCCCAGGCCAGGTGGTGTGAATATGGAGAAAAGAATACAAAGTATTTTCTTTCATTAGAAAAAAGAAATTACAAAAATAAATGTATAACAAAGCTAATAACAGAAAATGAGGAAGAACTTAATGAAACAGCGGATATATTAAAAGAGGAAGCAATTTTCTATAAAAAACTGTATAGCTCACGGGCAGAAGAGGACCATCTTACTAACCCAAGGGTTAAAATCTTCCTTGAAAATAATACTCCTAAAATAACAGAAGAACAAAAGATAGAAAACGAGAAGCTGTTTTCTCTACAGGAATGTAAAAATGCTCTAAAGGACTTTAAAAATGGGAAAACACCAGGAACAGATGGATTCACGGTGGAATTTTATAATTTTTTTTGGACAAATATAGGAAATCTGGTTTTGAACAGCCTAAACTACGCTATGCAACATGGACACATGTCAGTTGATCAGAAGAGAGGAATAATAACCCTGATCCCTAAATAAGATAAAGACAAGTCATATTTAAAAAACTGGAGACCAATTTCCTTGCTTAATGTGGACTACAAAATAGCAGCAAAAATTCTAGCTACACGTATAAAAAGACACTTAAGTGACCTAATTGATCCAGATCAAACAGGATTTATGAAAGGAAGATTTATAGGGGAAAACATAAGATTAATTGCAGATCTATTAAAATACACCCAACTAAAAAATGTTCCAGGACTACTTCTACTAATAGATTTTGAAAAAGCATTTGATTCCCTTGAGTGGTCCTTTATATACAAAGCGTTGTCTATGTTTGGATTTGGAGACAATTATATACAAATGGTGAAGACGTTATATTCAGATATAGGTAGTTGCGTGATAAACAATGGTCATGCTTCTGAATTCTTTAAACTTGCTAGAGGGGTGAGGCAAGGATGTCCTCTCTCACCCCTGTTGTTTATTCTTAGTGTTGAACTTTTAGCAATAGTAGTAAGGAAGACTCAGAATATAAAAGGTATTCAAGTTGAAGATACAGAAATTAAATTGTCTCAATTCGCAGATGACACAACCTTCTTTGTAGCTGATGAGATGTCAGCAAATAATATACTTAAGCTCCTACAAGATTTTACATATTGTTCTGATTTAAAGGTAAATTTAGACAAAACCGAAGCAAGATGGATAGGATCCCAGATCAATGCTGTGTATGGTAACCTGCAAGTAAAATGGAGACAAGGTCCATTCAAAGCTTTGGGAATATGGTTTGACGAGGACGCAGAAGTGATGCAACAGCTGAACATAGAAAATAAAATGGGTGAAATAAGTAAATTATTAAGAATATGGTCATGGAGAGATCTATCATTAATTGGTAAAAATGTGGTTGTAAAATCATTGGCTATATCCAAAATTCTATATCAATGTTCATGTATCGCTGTACCAGAAGATATAAAGAAGAAAATACAAGAGATAATAAATGAATTCATCTGGGACAAAAAGACACCTAAGGTAAAAAATGAGGTGATGTATTTAAGTATCAACAGAGGGGGATTGAAGATCCAAAATGTTAAATCACAAACTAGTTCATTGATATTGGCATGGATCAAACGATTACTCGCTCAATCAAACTCTAAATGGAAAACATTAGTACACAGCTTCTTTATGAAAATTAAGCTTGAAGACCTGTTAAGGACGAGAGCGAAGGGATATGAGGATTCGAGTGTACCTCATTTTTATCACGAATTATTACAGGAATGGAATAAATTCCAAAAGCTAACATCGCCAAATCTGCCGAAAGAAATATTGAAAGAATGTCTTTGGTACAATGATTTTATTAAAGTAGATAAGAAACCTATATTTTATCAAGATTGGTACCTAAAAGGAATCTTATATGTTGCAGATTTATTCGATGAACAAGGTGAACCATTATCCTTGGATAGATTCCAAGAGAAATTTAGCTTGAATACTAATTTTTTGCAGTATTATGGTCTTCTAGCTGCATTGCCAAGTACCTGGAAACAGAGTGTAAAAAACAATTTCATTAATATTGTGCCAACCAGCCAATACAAAATAAGCATTGAGGGCAAGATGATGCCAATTAAATTTGTTAGAAGCAAAGACTTTTATTGGGAGCTTCAAAACAGAAGTAATGCAGTCCCGACAGCAATTCAGAAATGGAACAATAAATATGCTATATCAGAAATAGAGTGGGAAGAAATATTTAAACTCCCATTTAAGTGCTGTATGGAAACAAAATTACAAACCTTTCAATTCAAAATTGTTCACAGAATAATAACAACAAACAAGAGACTTTGTCTCATGGGTATAAAAGAATCTGACAAGTGTCACAGATGTGTGGACAACATCGACACTATAGAACATAGGTTCTATGAATGTAATAGCTCACAACGATTCTGGGCTTCTTTTCAAGATTGGTGGTCTAGTATTTATAACAAGGATGTGCACTTGAGTGAAAAAGATGTGATATTTGGATATACAGATAGACCCTTTCCATATATTTTAAACTTCTGTATTTTAGTAGCAAAAAATTTTATACATGTTCAGTTACATGGAGAACAATATAATTTAAATTTTACAGCCTTCTTAAAAGTATTAAGAAGAAAAACACAAGTTATTAGAGTTATAATGTCAAACAATGACAAAATGCATGTCTACGACAGAAACTGGTCTAGCATTGCAAACAGCCTGGAAAATGTATAAGTTTATACCTGAGTATTGGGATGCATGACAAAGTAATAGACAACCTTATATTGTATAATTGATGAATAAAGAATATTAAAAAAAAAATATATATATATATACATATATACAAATATATATATATATATATATATATATATATATATATATATATATATATATATATATATATATATATATATATATATATATATATATATATATATATATATATATATATATATATATTAGAGTCTGACCGAACCCGAGTTTATCGGGTTTGAGGATTGAAGCCCGGCTCGGGTTCGGCTTTTACAGTCACTAAATGTTTGGGTTCGGCTATCATTGTCAGTGTTGGCATTAAAGTTAAATAAATAGGTCCCTGAGGTTGCTTGTCGTGTTTGTATACCTTTAAACAATGCAGCAAACAATACCTCGCGAGTTGTTGCTTCACGATATAGATGAAATAAAAGCTTTAAATGAGCATTCTAAGATGTCTAAGTTTATTCATTTCATGTTTGAATTGCATATACCGAACCCGAACTGCGCCCGGTTAGGGATCGGTACTGTGTACCGAGTACTGAGTACCCGTAAAATATGTATGTATATATATATATATATATATATATATATATATATATATATATATATATATATATATATATATATATATATATATATATATATATATATATAAAAATAAATATAATGTATATGTCTTATGTTCTGCAAACATAAAATTATATGAGCAACACAAAAATTAGGTTTCCTGAAATGCAGTACCTCTGTAACCTTACGAAAGTAAGCGTCATCCAGAATGTACAAAATCAAACTACACATGATATAAATTTCAGGTACATTAAGCATCATCACCCGTATTTGTTTTTAACATTGAAATTACTTCCGTTATTCAAGTGCCTAATGAACTTGAAAAATAGATCAAAGTGACCCAAAATTTTAGAAAATTTGACCAATGGCCTTACGCATATTTGGTGTAAATATATGATGTTCCTATAACGATATGTGCATTCATGTACACAAATTAATCTGTACTTGACATTGCAAAAAAAAAAAAAAGAATGCTTTTGGAAATGATTTCCGTCCTAGAACTTGAGATTGTAGGTCAGTAATCCATTAGATTCAATATGAAGCCACCATAATTAATATAATGCATATTCTTTCTCAATGTATTGAATTTCGTGTGGTCGTAACACATTTCGGCCCACTCTTTAAGTAAAAAGGTAGATGTCACCACTAAATGTTAACCAGTATATTTCGTTTTGCGTGATCTACATCCCCGCAAAGTTTCGGGATTGTATCACGAAAAACTGTGAAAAACAGCCAAGCCTGTAAAAAAAAAAATAGCCCATATATTACATAATATGCAAGGCAGTACCGATATCGAACTGGATCTGTCTTTCTTTACCCCGCTACAAGTCCTGAAAGCTATATGGGATAAACCGCAAAACTGCGCACTGTATTGTGTTCACAAGCAAAACTTTATAGATGAACAGGCTTAAGTGATGCGATACGCTGCGACCTCTGGTCAGCTGAGCTAAAAAAGACAGTAGTTTTGATGAAAATGATGAACATAAACACACACGCACACAAGTTTGCACTCCTATGCAGACCAATTAAGATATGCTGACAGTCATAAGTCTCCCTGTCGTATTTGTGAGCCAAATGATTTCAGAAAAGGAAATATATTTATTTTAACTGGATAATCTCCATATCGAACCAACGGCATATGTCAATTAAGATCTTGAAGTGGATCCAAACAATGTGAATTGTAAATGAATGACGGAAGAATAAAGTAAATTCACGTTGTGGCGTTCATGTTTCCTTTATCGTGCTTTGCCCCTCTGACTGATTAAGTTTAATGATGCATTTTAACTGATGTTGGAACATTATTTTTTCAAAAGAGGGTTGTTTAACTTTTTATTAAAGAATTATGCTTGCTTACGTCCTTGCGTATATGAATACACTACAATACTGAAACGCTGAATGATGTGAAGTTGAGACGGTGCATTCAGAGAAGAGGGTATTAATTATAAACTGTATCTTTTCGTCTTTCAATGCACAGGTTTTGCATCAATTGGAGGAGGTGTTCGTCTTCCTGAAGATATCTATGCCTGGTTTGTGGTATTTGTTGTACCCATCAACTCAGTGTTGAATCCCTTCATCTACACAGTGTCGCCAATTCTTCAAAAGGAAAGGTAGAAATGTCTATTATTTAGCTGAATGTATTTCCTTCATTTTTGTTCTTTTTACAAGGTTTTCAATGTATCGCAAAATTGTGCGCAAAAGGGTATGATATCAATACTTATATGTGATAATGAGTATTATTTCTGCAGTGTTTGCCACTGGAATTAGCACTATTTGGAAGTAATATATTTTTTAAACGACAACTGTGTCCAATGGACACTGATGCCCCAGGCTGTCATTATTCATATGGCCACTTAGAAATAGTAATAATCGTTAAAATAAAACAGCTGAAATGAACAAAAGTAAAATATGATACAAGGTGCATGTCCCTGCATGAAATTTAACTGCGTCTCTGTGCATTGTGATCTTTATGTACTACATAATGACCCCGTAAAGTTGCATATTTGTATGTCAAATAGTTTGGAGATATGCAAAGTTACGTTGGACGTGGGCCAACAGTTGTCATTTAAACAAAATCAAGGGGGCATTACAAACACACAGGCAAAGGCCATGTGCACATTTTCATATGCTGATTAATAATTCCGTAAAGTTTCATAACTGTAGGTGAAACTGGTTTGGAGAAATGCACGACACTAGTTCCATGCTGGACGTGCGGCAGACAATGTCCATTTCCATTTAGTCAATGGTGTTGTACAGATGCACAGACAGAGTCACAGATTATAACCCTGTAAAGCTCCTTAACCGTAGGGCAAATTGTTTTGGACATAGGCACAATACAAGTTTCATGTCGCACGTGGGGAGAATATTGGTCATTCCCAATAAATTAGGGTTGCTCTACGGACACGCAAACAAACAGAACTCCAGGTGACTACTTCAAACACTGACTAATAATCCTGTAAAGGTTCATACCATTGGGTCAAAAAGTTTTGCAGATACACAATTTTCATGTCGGATGCAGGACATACGGACAAATGTATGAATGGACGGACAGACAACAACAAAAGTATTTGCCCCAACTTATGTGGACGGGACCTAAAAATGTAGGTACACATGTTCAAAATATACGCTCGTGAAAAAACGTTAGCGGTCCCATTGGTTAAACACGGGGTGATAAGAATGTGAACTTATGCAGCAAATATGATGCATAATTATAAAGTTGTGTAGCATGGCTATAAAAGCCACGCTTATGGTACAGTGGAGAGGAAGCAAAAATGGTTAGAATTAACATAAGGTCGAGATAAGCCAAAGAAATGATCACGAAAAGTACACAGTATTGAGGTGCACATGGTGTTTAAATGGCCTGCTGGAAGCACATGGGACATCAGTGATAGTCAATATGTCTTGCATTAAAATGTATATTTGTAACCTGTGTTCGTGTATATGCAGGAATCGCTATTAGCCAAATGCTAATGTTCAATTAATTTTCCTGAAGAAATTTTTTCAATGGTTATTTTGTTAACATTTACAAAGTCAGGTCAAATTCCCCATTAATTACTCTTTTATTTTCCGATTTGCCCACAAATTTTAAAGGCGTACATCTGTCACTGTATATGTGTATGCATGCCCTATGGTAAATTAGAATTAAAGTATAAAGTTACCCAATAAAGTCATGTAAGCTCCATATAGCAAACCTACTTGGGTAAAAGTTGCAGACAATAAGTAAGCTACACCAAAAGGTTCTGTGAAGAGCCCTTCTTGAAGTAACCTTAACATTCAACCCATTATAAATCCCACGCTGATTTGCTGATACGCAGAAGCGTTCCTATCCAGTTTGGAAACAATTGGGCAGCAGGTTTTGGTGAGGTTTTTAAGATTTACATAGACCACAGTTACAATTTTGCCTGATTTTACTTAGAATGTGGTTAAGAAAAGTTTTGACAGCATGTTCTTGATTGGAATGCTAATGGTTTCCATTCTTTTCTGACATGCCTAAGTGCTCATTTACTCAATGTCAAAATTACTCTAATTTGACAGTTTTCAGTCAAATGTCACAAGCTTTACCCATTATGTTCAAACATTGACTCAGAGTTGGCAGCGATAGAGAGCTTTATGGTTTGTAGACTTTCAAAGTGAGGGGTAGGTGTCATCATGGGATTTGTTTTACATTTCTGGTGCAGGATGTCCATAGTTGCAGTACTTGTTATGTTTTCTTCTGGTTTGTACAGGTGGTCTGGTTGTAACTGTCTATTTTATAATCACTGGGACTAATTGTAATATCCCAGTTTGTTTCTACTTCAGTCATACACTGGCAAGGGGTTTACCTTAGGTAAGTTATCCAGCTACAAAGGGTATACTTTGGTTCAGTGTTCTGTGGTTTGTTAACTTTCAAAGTGAGGAGTAGGTTTCATCATGGGATTTGTTTTACATTTCTGGTGCAGGATGTCCATAGTTGCAGAGCTTGTTATGTTTCTTCTTGGTTTGTACAGGTGGTCTGGCTGTAACTGTTAATGTTATAATCACTGGGACTAATTGTAATACACCAGTTTGTTTCTACTTCAGTTATACACTGGCAAGTGGTTTAACTTAGGTAAGTGATCCAGCTAGAAAGGGTATATTTTGGTTCGGTGTTAAGTCAAACTGTTTTTATCTGAACTTGTACTATACAAATTTGGTAATTATGTTTGATTTGACAGGTATTCTTTCTTCACATTGAAGCTCTGCATTTATAAGCAAAAATCAACTTATTTAGCTAATTCATCATTTGCCATGTTCATATTTAATCATTATTATGCAGGTTGCCTTTGCTGAATACTGAGCTTAGACAAGGGGCTGCTACCCATACATACAATGGCACAGGCTGGGAAACAAGTTCTGAGTAGATACTCGCTGAAGACCCTTTGATTTGTTTTGGCTATTACAGCCTATGTCAAAATTCTACAGAGAGTACCATTATTGTAGAGGTTAGAAAGTGACAGGTTAGCTTATGGAGCACAAAGAGTTTCCACTGCAGAATATGGTGATGACTACCAGGAAGTGGCTCTGGACAAGAAGATACATACCATTTAATTTTACACACACACACACACACACACACACACACACACACACACGGAATATGAGACATGCATATTAATTTTCTGTCACAAAGCACTGGATTCAAGGCTGTCAATCACAGAGGACAGGTCGCATTTCACTGTCCCAAACAGAGTTGGATACCCCTTTCTCACCAAAAATGTGTTTTTAGCTCAGCAGACTGGCTGGTCAGCTGAGCTTTTAGGAGGCTTAGTTATCTGTCATCCATCCACAATGCACATTTAAAACTTCTTCAGAAGCTGTAAACCCTATCTTCCTCAAACTTGGCGGGGATATAACTTTGGTAGGCCTCTACCAGGTTTGTTCAAATGGTCATTCTCCAATGATTAATGGATTTTTTATGCATTATTTGTTCTTTTTTGCTGCAAATCTTACAGAATCTCCTTCTCCAAAACCACTTACCCAGCTGCTTTGATATCACAGGAACACTAGGGACTCTTAGTTTTTAAATTTCTTTCTGGAGATGGCCCTACAACTGTTTTCAATTTTTAATAATTGTTTGTATGTTTTTGATATTTTTGACTTTTTCTCCAGAACCGCCCCTTACATTAAGCAGAAACTTGTTGGATATGTTGCTGGTGAAAGGACCAAACAAACTTGTTTACTATGTGGCAATGATGTCGTCCGTCCCTTGTCTGTCCACAATTCACATTTTTGACTTCTTCTCCAAAACCGTCAGCCAGATTCACTTCAAACTTGGTGGGGATGTGCTTTGTGTTTGTCTTTTCCAATTTTGATAAAATAGTCAGCCATAAGCATTTTTTTTATATTTTTTTTTTTAATTTTTTTTTTTGTTTTTTGGGGCAAACCTTGAAAAATCTTCTCCAAAACTGCTAACCCAATTGCTTTGATATCACACAAGCACACTTCTAGGGACTCTCAGTTCTAAATTTGTTCACCAGGTGGCGCTGCAATTTCTTCCAATCTTAAATGATTTTATGTGTGGGTTTTTTGCTGTTTTCCACTTCTTCTCCAGAACTATCACTCATATTAAGCTGAAACTCGGTTGATATGTTCCTTGTAAAAGGGTGGTTTTGCTATTTTCAACTTCTTCCCTGGAACCGTCCCTGACATTAAGCTGAAACTTAGTTGATATTTTCCTTCTGGAAGGGTCAAACAAAGTTGTTCTGTAGGTGGCACTGCTTTGGATTCCTGATTTTTTTACGTTTTTTTTTTCTTTTTTTTTTTTTTTTTTTTTTTTTTTCAATTTTCATACTCACTGGGAAATGCACCTTTCTTATTGGTTACTATGTTTTGTAAGGCTTATTCACATTTTCGACTTCTCCAAAACCATCAACCAGATTCACTTCAAACTTGGTAGGCATGTAAGTTGGGTGGTTCTGTACCGACTTTATTCAAATGATCATGCTCTAATAATTTTTTGGATTTTTGGATGAATTTTTTGTTTTGTTTTGTTTTTCTGTGACAAATCTTTAAAAAAATCTTCGTTACCACTCACTCAATTGCTTTGATATCACACAGGAACACTCCTAGAGACTCATACTTGTTCATTTGTACGCCAGGTGGCACTGCCATTTTTATCTGTTGTTTAATGATTGTTTGTCTGTTTCGCTTTTTCTTTCCCTCCAGAACCGTACCTAACATTAAGCTGAAACTTATGGATGTGTTCCTTGTAAAAAGGCCAAACAAAATTGTTGACCAGGTGGCATTTGTGTGGAGGTTTGATTTTAAGTGATTTTTTTAATTTACGTACTTATTGTTAAATGCACCTTTTCTATTGATTTCTATGTCAAACTTGGAAGGGCTGTACATTTGAAAGGTGTCTACATATTTTGTCTTTTCCGAAGTTTACAGAACCACAAATGCGATGAACCTCTAGGTCAGCCGAGCATGGGCCGTTTGCACTGCCTTCTTGTTAATGTTTTTTTCAATTTGGGTACTTATTAGTTAATGCATCTTTTCTATTCATTAGTAGGTAAGTCAGTGGGTTTTTCTAATGCTGGTACTTATTTTCGACTTCTTCTCTGAAAGCGTCATTTAGATTCATTCCAATCTTGGTCGCAATCTACCTTGGGTGGGTCTCCAGCAGGTTTGTTCAAATAGTCATGCTCCAGTGATTTTTTTTTTAATTTCATTGTCCTTTTTGGGGGCAAATCTTAATACAACTTCTCCGGAACCACTTACAGAATTGCTTTGATATCACACAGGAATAAATCACACAGAGACACTCCTAGGAACTCCATGTGGCGCTGAAGTTTTTAAAAATATTGTTAAAGATTTTTGTATGTTTTCGACTTCTCCAGAAGCGTCAATCAGATTAAGCTGATTACTGTGCAAGTCTCGGGGCATTTTAATGCTCATTAACATTTTCGACTTTTCTCTGAAACCATCATCCAGACTTCAAACTTGGTGGCAACATACCTTGGGTGGGTCTCTTCCAAGTTTCTTCAAATAGTCACACTCCTTTTTTGGGGGTGGGGTGGGGGGCAAATCTTTAAAAAGATTCTCAAAAACTGCTCAGCTTATTGCTTTGACATCACACATGGAGACTTCTAGTTCCTAATTAGTTTTTGCTGCCTCATTGTTAACGATTTTCGAGAGCATCACGTAGCATTCTATTTATGTAAGCAGATGGTGATTGCAGTGGAAGTTCACACTTTTGACTTTTTCTCCATAACACTCATGCAGATTCACTTGAAACTTAGTACGAGTGTACCTTGGGTAAGACTCTACCAGATGTGTTCAAATGGTCATAGTCCAGTGCCTTTTCATGGTTTTTAATGAATTTTGTTTTTGATTTTTGGCAAAAGTTTTGGGAAACTACCAGCCAATTGCTTAAAATTGCAAAGGGACACTTGTTGGGACTCCTACACCTTAACTTGTTCAACAGGTGGTGCTGCCATTTTACTGTATTTTTAAGGGGATAAGTATCTTTTACCAACAGTGATTATGGTCTGAAACAGAGGTGACCTGGATATCATAGTTAAAAGGAACACTTCAGTCCATGCATGTAGAGTCCATCTTTCATGCATCTGTCCAGAATACACATTTTTTTACTTCTCCGAAACCATTGGCCTGATTCACTACAAACTTGGTGGGATGTACCTTGGGTGGCTTCTAACAAGTTTTTTTTCAAATGGTCGTGCTTCATTGATTTTGGACTTTTCGTGAATTATTTTCTTCAACTTTTTTTTTTTTTTTTTTTTGCAAAATCTTTAAAAATCTCCGAAACTGTTCAGTCAATTACTTTGGAATTGCATGGGCACACTTCCGGGGACCCCCACACCTTGTTCAATATATGGTACTGCCTTCTCTTTAATTTCATGAATTGTTGTGTGCTTTCGGCAAGCGTCACTCAGATTGTTCTGAAACAGTGAAAATGAAGGATTTGCATATTTTTTCCCTGAAGGTATATTTAAATCTGGTTATATGCGTGAATATTTTCCAACAAGCAGATTTCATCATCTATACTGAACTGCGTGCACTTCTCCATGGAGCTTTCATCTGATTTGTCTCAAACTCATTTGGCATACATTTTATATACTTTATATACTTTCCAAGGAAGCATTGTTCCTTTTAAAAAATGCCTTGTTTCAATTTTTCAGTAACTTGAAATTAGTAATTTGACAACCTTAACTTTGTAATCTACATATTGGCACTCAAAACAGAGGTGGAATTAATTTACCAAAAATGTCTGAAACAAAAGGCCCATGGGCCTTGTGCTCTGCAAACTTGTATTACAATAATATAAAGACCCGAAAGAAATCAAGAGCAGGTTGGGTGAACTGACACATTAACTGTCTGATTGGGAACATAACGTTCAAAGAAAATATTCATCTCGAGGATAGATAACCTTCTTTAATAATGTCCAAACTACCACCTACCATCAGCAAATTATTTATCTCACCTAACAAGGCTGATGATATATAAAGCTAGGTCAAAGTCACCCATATTACACAATATAATATTGTTGCACTTAATCTATGCAGCCTATCAATTTCGAATGTCTACCTTACTTTTCATGGTATATAACTTTACCTTGTTCAATACATTTTGGGTCATGATTTCTATCAAACCATAGGTACCAGCACTAGTATCAACCAATCGAAATTTTGACCTCCTCTACAACCCCACCAAATTCCATAGTGATCCACTCAAAATTACAAATAGCAAAGCGTTCACAAAATTTTCACATTTTTGCCCCTGAATTCCAAGCGCCCATTTTACCTTCATTTTTGCCTCGGATTAAAACATTATTCAATTCACAATTTGTACCATGTGTCCAGCTATCTATATATGGGCTATTTGTTCAAATCAGGTAATAAAATTACCAGTTTTTGAGGGGAAATAATATTGGGCAAGCACCAAATATCATAATTCTATGGTCAGGACCACCCAAAAGTGCGTCATCAAGTAGATTTTTTTTTTACATATAATGTACTCAAGTGCAATTTTGATCTGGAGGCGTAACTTGCTATGCCATTGATAGCCAAGCTACACCCCACCATTATAAAATCACCTCTTTCAAATTTACTGGCCCTTTTACCTACGTAAAGTAGGTCAAGATCACTAATACTATTTAACATATTAGTATTAGACATGATCTATAGATGCAATATATCTGGCATGCCTATTTCAATTACTTTTGGACATATGGAATTTTGTTTCTTTCAACATGTTTTGGCTCATATTTTCCACAGCACCACCAGTATCATATGCAACCAAGATTTTTATTTCCTTCACAATCCTATTGAATATCATAAAGATCTATAAAGCATAAAGGAATCTATAGTGGTGACATGATTTTAAAATTTTGACCCGTACATAAGATACTGCTGAAGGAGGCACCACCAATATTGAAGTCGACGTAGAGTTTCATACACTTTAGCAGGCCCCAAAGCTATATGGGCTGTCTTGAAAACTGTGGACTGTATCACGCTCACTAACAAAAGTTAAGAACATAAATGAATGATCTCATAAGCGCTGTGACTTATGGCCAGCAGAGCTGAAAATCATTGCTTAGATACCCTGACATATTGGAACATGTTAAACAAATTCAGCACGTTTAGGATTGACAATAAAACAATAAAAGCTGTCACAAAATTTTATTTCTTGATTATAAGTATATATGAAAATATTTCCAGGAAAGATATTTTATTAAAGTGGATGTAAAATCTAATCACTACATTTCCAACTGTATATATTTGTGTGGGTAATTCAAAACTAAACAAAAATCCTAAAAGGTCATAGAATGACTGATCCATTTTTTCAATGAAGAAGGGAAGCTTAAGGTGGAAAATGCGAAGCTTGCGTGCAGTGAGACTGGCAACTTTGGATCAATTTTACCCATTTACATTATTCACAAGTACATTAAACATATATATTTTCTGATTGCTATATATACATAGAACTGTGTCCGTTTTTTGTTATTTTGTTTGTTTTTTTGCAGGATTGATTTTTTTTACATTTTGTAGCATTCTTTCTGACTTGGTGGGATTTTCACATTTTTTCGCACAGATCTTGCCCAAAATTGTGTTTTATTCTAGTTGCAATCAAAAGAAAGTCAAAATATCTATATCCAGGTTAGAATTCAATGGCGAGTCCTGAAATAGCATAACTAAAACTTTTTATAGAATTCTTGTGTTGGAACCAACAGGTTGTTCATTTTATTTCTCAAAATTGCCCCCAAAATCACTGAAGGGGTAGCAAGAAAAACAATTCCTCACATCCGCTCCTGAATATGATATTTTTCTCTTGATATCCATTAATTATAATGTGATAGGACAATTCGTTTGTTAGTGAGGCTCTACACAAATTGTATAGGTTGAGCAAAAACAGTTCTGAGAAAAGGTTGCCAATTCTTATGCATTTATGGCTGTTATATGACACATACTCACTTCTTCTGTCCTGTGTTTTCATTATTGTATGGAATAAACTTGTAGCTTTACTTCTGTGATGTTGTCATTCAAAGAAGCATATTTTGTGACTTAAAACTCGACTATTTTTAACTTGGGAACATCATACGTAGCCACACTTGGCTGTTTGGATGTGGGTTTACATGTGCCTTTCCATATTTGCGACCCATTAAGTGGATTGTGTTAATTTGTTTTTACATCAATAGAGGATTCGAAAGTAGGCAGAACAATGGTAGTGATTAGTCTGTACTAACAACTTCTTCTCTCCATGGCTAATGCTTTCCTGTTCCCTATGAGTGACCTTTGTCAGTGGATCACCTGGTTTCCAGAGATCAGGGACTTATGACTGTGCAAACAATGGCACGGTCCATTATCATGCCCATGAAGGCAAAGGCCATGCGGTCAAAAATGCAGAAACTGTTCGGTGTAAACAAAAGGTTTGATCTCAATTTTCTCTTATAAATTCTTTGTTCACACATGATTTTGGGGGGCATGTAGTTTAAGTATCAAACCGTCCAAAATATTAGAAAATAATTAGCGGTTATCCAAAGGTGCTGCCTTCAGATCTTCCACTTTAATGACCTCTGTTTTAAAGGTAAGACAACTAAAATATTGTAATGTGTAAGCAAATATACTTGGTATAGCCGGTTGGATTTATATTCAGCCAGATATGTAAAGAAAACCTGACATGGGTCTTAAATTCGTTGCGCATCCCATTTATATCTTTTTACAATATAAACATGTTTTTATATATTGAATTTCTTGAAGCATCTGTATTTCAATTCCATTTTGTCCACATGGGATTTCCCCTCAAAAGACTGTCCAAATAAGGATAGCATACTTCCTTGTCCAATGTATAACATACATGTAAATAACTGTGATTCTTTCCTGGTGGACTTTTGTCTGGTCGTCGAATAATCAGCACAGACTGAAAAATACATTCTTATTGCGACACCTATATTTAACTGTTATTTGTTTAAAGGGTAGCATAATTGACACATGGAGCCTGTCTTCTTGACATTTACATTGAACTTCCTTTCATAATATGTTTTTGTGTAATTTACTGGTCTCAAGGTTATGCCGCAGTCTATGCCCATGTACAGGAATCAATAAGAACTCCTTCAGCCAATCGAAGAAAACAAGCCTAACAAGAATGTTCACAACCCGAAAAGGTATGCAATGACTGTGCATGAATTACGTAATATTACAAGACCAATGTGTTTGAGCACTGTGCCTTATGGTTAACCCTGGCAGTTTGGCAATGATAAGCAATTCGAATCTAGCTGGCGAGTGTGCATGTGAAACAAAAAAAATAATGGAGTTGTGCAGCACAGCAACACTGTTGCAAGAACAATACATTCATATGGCCAATGTTACTGGACATTTTTGCCTAAATAAATACTGAAAACTTGATGTAAAAATATATGGTCTCCATCCTTATACAACACTTAAGAAATTTGTCATAGCAATCATTCTGCAAAGGACACTTGGTCCTGATAAAATACCTGAGGAACCACCTCTTGTATGAAATACGTTTCACTATGAATAAAATGATCCTGTATTTCCCGGTATATCAGATGGTGATAGCTTTCATGACACACCTATACCTAAGAACACTACAGAATACCAAAATGACATTTACGGCTGTAAAACATGCTAGATGGTTTCCCTCTAATGACCTGATAAAAATTTATGTGGCCACTGAGGCCTAAAAGTTTGAAAGTTTTTGCATCAACCCTGTCAAAATAGATTAATTCAAGTACAGTCGTAGACATACGTTAGACTAGAAATTAAGTGCGCAGCATCAAAACTGGGTTTTAATTTGTGCACTAGTCAGTGAATGTGGCATTGTTAAACTTGTTTGGATGATATGTAGATTGAACAGATAGCAATTATGTAATTATTTACAATTCACAAACTAAAATATATACCATTTTTATTGTTATTAAATAAAGGACAAATTATCATCACACTCGTCCCAACCATATGTGTGTGTGTGTGTGTGTGTGTGTGTGTGTGTGTGTGTATTGCACTTCAGCCATACATCAACCTCTCATGCCAGGAATAAAATACCAAACAACTGAATCAGAGGAGAGCAAACAAAGATTTTTTTATTCGTAAAATATTGGAACCGTGCACAGACTCCACAGTTAGCCCCAAGTGTAAATTAGGAAAAGTTTACACAGCAGTATTAACCTGAAGTCTGTCCTCCATCCCCTGTCATCCCCCATTCCCTTGTCAACCGACTAAAGATGAGAGTCAACCTGAATGGAGAAACAGGCCTGCATCTTCCTGTTGCTGCCAGACCCAGTACCTAAAACTAAGCCTCCGGTGTAAGAACCGCGGGAAGCTCTTCCCTCCCTGGTAGACCTGCTGCAAGAAAGACTAACTCCCTCCCTTGGATGTATGCTTTTTACGTGCAGGCCTGTTGGATGGGCATACAAAATCCCTTGCTCCCGGTCAACTGACCGCAAGGCTGCTGCAATTTCTCACCCCATCTCACAGGTTTATCTACATGCCTGTTGTGATGGGCATACAAAACCCTATGGCTCCCAATCAACTCAAAGCGATGCTGGAAATTCGCAACCTACCATGTAGAATTTTCTGCCACATTAACATCTACATGGGTCTTGGACTTACACTGGTGATCACCCTTTGCTGGCTTTTCCTGTAGCTGTGAACCTGGTCATCTGCCCGTATATCCATAGCCCAGCTGTACGTCTAGCAATGCGTACATTTCAATGCAGGCTAAAAGCTAATACAAGGAAATATAAATTGTGAAGACAAAATAACATATGCGCTAGAAGGCTACTATAAGACAGCAAAAATTATTCAAATTAATGTTACTATCATTTGGTGCGCAGGAGTTGAAAACGTCAGAAATGGCCTAATTTTTATGAACATGGACATTTTCTATAGCATGGTTATATTATGCTGATAAAACTTAGAGTATGTAGGGATTTACACTCAACATGTGTACATATGCTCAGTGTTCATTAGTTTGCATTACCATAAAATCATTATTGTCCATATAGCCCTTTTTGTGGGCAAACGTCTTCTTGTGATATTAACTCAGCAAGAAGTCGTTGAGTTATCTCATGGCACATCGACAAATTTCAAACATGGTGGTTTGCTGTAGCACCAAGTATACATTTAAATTAAAAATGTTCTGAATTGTACAGGTTTGGTCAACAGCAGGGAGACGGTGAGACTAGCCCAATGCCCGGGTACCTGATCTGTACAAAACAGGGATGGTGTATGGGGAATAAGGTGGTTGAAACTTTAAGCAATGCAGGCCTTGTGCAGTCCTTGTGATGCCTGCAAAGCTGAATCTGCAACTGCTGAGTCTGTCTGATTGTAGGTTTTTGCAGTTTTCCTTGTTTGGGATGACTTAAAAAGGCATGTTCTAATAGACCCCACGCGAAATCGCCACCATCTGTCTGTATGTAGCTACAAAGAAATTAGCTTCTTATCAAAAACTTTGTTTTCTTTTTCAGCTTGCACCTCAGCCATTTACCTTTCACTTCAGCAGAAAACTACCAAACAAATGTATTGGAGGTGTAAATGTGGCAAATTTTACCAAGAAAGAATAACCTGCAGTCTGCTCTCAATCCCTTCCCCCCCCCCCCCCATTTCCTGGTCAACCGACCACAAGATGAGGGACAAACTTAATTGACAAACAGGCCTGCACCTAACTATTGCTGCCAGACCCAGAACCTAAGACTAGGCCCCATGTTTAACAACTGTGGGGTGTTTGGTAGCAAGAGATTTGTAAGCTCTTCCCTTCCCGGTCAACCAACTGCAAGAAAGACTAACTCCCTCCATTGGATCTATGCCTTTTACCCACCAGCCTGTTGGGATGGGCATACAAAACCCCATCGCACCCAGTCAACTGATAGCAAGGCTTCTGGAATTTCTCAACCCATCCTGCAGGCTTACCAACTTTCCTGTTGTCATGGACATACAAAATCCCATTGCCCCCTGGTCAACAGACCATAGGGCTTCTGGTATTTGTCAGCCCATCCAATAGGCAAAAATAATCTAACATGTGATGCATATATTTTATACATCGTGTCTGTCTAAAAAAAGATGGGCATGTGGGAGGTCCTCAGGTTTTGTCTTACAGCTAGGCGACTGGTGCCAAAGGTAGCAGGTTTGAGCCCCACTCTTTCCGAATATAAAATATACATTTTTTGGTGGATTTAAGTCCCCGATTATGGAAATAAATGCCGACTCAGTAAGTATACTGCATTACCGTGTTGATATGGCACTCGCACATAACTACCTCCATTGAAGCATTCTTTTTAGGAATGGGGATTTGGTCGAGTGGATATGTGCATTTCCCATTTCAGCTAGGTGACTGGTGCCAAAGTAGCAGGTTCGAGTCCCGCTCGTTCCGAATATAAAATTTACAAGAGGGGAAATCTAATTAATGTGCAAGTGCTTGAACTTTAGAAGGTCCAACTGACAAAGATGGAATAAGCCTTGCACCATGCAAAAATTGTCTAACCCTTGATGTATATATTTTATGCCAAATTTTGTATGTGCATGCCACTCTGCTGCTGAAACATTCAAACAGCACACACCTGTGACTACTGCCGATGGGTAGATTTTTATAATAGTAACTTGGGGAACCAAAGAGGTTTTACCTTCCTGCTCTGATGTCAGTAAGTGTTATATAACAAATTATTCCCCAGGCTCCCCACAATCTGATCTGGGTGGGCATCCTTGCAGACTTGGATGTTAAGTGGAAAAATACCATTAGTTAGGTAACTTTACCTCTCAACCACCAATATCAAGACCTCGGTGTCAGGCCACATTGCCCAACACAATTGAGTTGGATACTCATTTGTTCTGAAAACCTGACAGTCCCAGTGGCACTAAAAATGGTGGGGGGAGGGGGGCTTCTGGTGGGCATGCTCCTGTATTCCTTCTTCCTCCTACCCATTTCAGGCTTGCTGTAAAGAATTTGGAGCTGATTTCCATCTAGAAATACTATTCTAGTGTTGTGCACCCTACCTCTACTGTAAAATTTGTTTCCTTAGCTATCCTAATCTCTCCAGAGATTGGGAAAGCTTAAAGTAGACCCACGGATACCCCAGAAAATTGTGGAAGTAGGGCTGGTTGTGTTGGCTTTTCCAAGATAGGGTCTGGTGGATCAAATTACAGGCAATCACTGCATGGCAGCGTTTTGTGGGTGTAGAGCAGGACACCCCTTTTCCTTCTCCTCTGTTGGGGAAAGGTCACAAGATGGACTCATGGAACCACTTCATGGCAACCTGGGAAGCTGAACGCTATTTTGATTGTCCCCAACAACTTTGCTGCATGTGTTATCAATAGAATAAAGGCAGGTTTTGTGTTAGGTGGAGAGATGACAAGTGACTGTCCTATAAGCAGTCTTTGGCAAAGAAGGAGAAGAATTCACATAAGTGTGCTGCTAAATGCTGAGTCTGACTCCACAAAATCCTCTTCCCCAGCAACCCCAACTTGATAAACAGAAGTGAACTCACATGGCTTGTCCACATGCTCAAGTGGTCACTGCCACCTCACTCAGAATCCCCCAGGGGAATAGGGAGAAGGGGCTGCATAATCACAAGTCAGGCAGCAAGAGATCATCTTGGGGGAATTTTGAATGCTAGGTGCCACCAAAGGTGACGACCGGAGGTTTCTTAGCCACTGATCTAAAACTCTCTGCAGGCCTCAATAGAAGCACATGGATCTGATCTGGCATCAATTTCCTCCCCCTAAGCCTACCACTTTGGATCCACATCTTAAGAAGCACACAAAGCGCCACCTGGATCTTTCAGTCAGACCCCTCAGTCCAAGTGCTCGTGAACTGAGGTGGCCAAACTGGACACGCCACCATGGAGACCTACAGGTCCCTGTCTGGTCATTTTGGAACCACAGCCAATTCCCTGCCCTCCCAGGTCCAAGCACTCATGTTGAACATCCAGGTATCCTGGACCACCACAACCCATGGCAATTCCCAGACCTCCTGTCAACCAGGAATCACATAGCACTGGAAGTGGTACCAAAGTCTGTGGTGGTGTATACTTGTAGCGAGTCTCTGACCCCTGTGGTTGTGGCCCCTACCATGACCCAAGTGCCAACTGTGGTGGCTCCTACCCTTGTGACAGATGCTCTGCTTCCATGCCCAACCTGGACCAAGCAGCTGGCAATCCCACTGTACCCCTCTTTCAAGCCAAGTACCTGCCTCTCCCCATTGACAGGCAAGTGGAACACTAGGTCTGAAAGGGACAGCAGTTGTGGATTGCCACTTTGTCTTCATGTGCCCCCCACCCCACCCCCCACGGGTACTGCTGTTGTGTCAGAGCTGGTTCTCTTGGATGAGCAGCTTGCTGCCTTCTTTATGACCCAGCTCTCACTCAACCTGCAGGCTTCAGAATTTTCTCAAGGACTCCAGCAGGTGTCTCTGCCTCCCGCCCTGAACTCCATGGAAGGTTTGGTCTCTTGCCCTTCCTGGCAGGAGCAGATGTGGGCTGGGGAGGAAGCCACAAGGATATCAGTGAACCTTGTCAACCCCCCATAGCAAGGCATGGTGACAGACATGTTTTTGTCTCAAGGGGCTGTCCCCTCTGCCTCAGAGGATCAGCTGTTTGATGAGCCTATTAATTAATTCTTCCCAGTCACTTCCACTGGATTTTGATTGGAAAGAGTATGATCCTAGGGTGACAAAGGCTGTCTCAGCATCATTGGATACCTTCAGGAGCTCTATTCTACTTCAACATCTCAACATCACCTCTGAGGTGCCTCTTAGATGACCTCAAGTGTTTGGCACATCTCTTGCAGGGGGCCCAGGACTGGCTTGGTCAGGCAGCCTTGCTCACAACTTCGTTGTCAAAGGAGATTGACCATGAAATCACGAAGGCATGCAGTCTAGAGCAGGGCTTGCAATAGCTACCCAGGAAGGCCTAATTCCAGGGTCAGAAGTTGCCTGACCCAATCAATTGCCAAGTGCAAACTCCCAAAAGCTGATGTAGTGAGTTGGATGCATCCCCCCCTGGTGCTCTAAACATGATGTACACACACACTTCAGGCATGTATTGGCACTAGAAAATGTCTTGCTTGACCAGCTCTCTAGAGAAGGTCAAAAATATTCTGCTTCACCAACTCTTTAGAAGAGGTCAGCTGGTAGGGATGGAGTGGCCCCTCTAGCCACAGATGGTTAAGGCCATGTGGGCCAGGTGTAGTACCCCACACATCCATTTGTTTACTACAGGTGCAAATGCAAAACCTCTAGTTAATGTGTCGCCCAAACCAGATCTCCAGGCCCTAGGAGTGGATGCACTAGCCACGAAATGGAGCAAGCTTTGGACTTAGCAGATCCTCCTGAGGGTCCTGCAGAAAGTTTGGTCCCATGGCTGCACCATAATCTGGGTTGTTTGCTGGCATCCAAGGACAGATTGGTCCCTGGGCCTTCTGGAATTAAGTGTCAAGCTACTGCTATGTCTACCAGCTTGGTCCAAACTTCGGGTGCAACCACAGACAAGTGTATTCCACAGAAAGCCTCAAGTGCTCAACGTTCATGTTTGGCAGTTGTTGCACAACACTTCCATGACATAGGTTTCTTGGAATTGGTTGCAGATAGAATTGCCAAAGGGGGGCTTTGAGAATCTTCAGTAGTGACTTAATCAGCTCGATGGAAAGTGTTTTTGGATTGGTGCACCAGCCAGATAATACATCCATGGTCTCTGCAGATTGTGGACATTGTGGACTTCTTGCAGTACCAGTGGGAGGTCCTCGGCTTGAAAATCATGGAGGGGTTTCAGTCTGCCATATCCTCAACCCTGGCAAACATCTTAGATATTCACATTGGGAGTGATCCTTATCTGCGGGCCCTCATAACCGCTTTCTACATAAACAGCCCAGCTGATAGGCAGGTGGTACCATGGTGGGACCTCCAGCTTGTGTCCCTCATGGCAAAATGGTGGCCTTTTGAGTGTTTTGGGAACCCCCACAGGGTAGATCTCAAGTACTGGATGTGAAAAACTTGTTTTCTACTAATAGCCACTGCAGTGCATAGAGAAGCAAGATCCACACATTGGCACATGACTGAATCCAATGGTTACATCACCACTCACAAGTAGCCCTGAGACCTTGCTTGGGGTTCCTTGCAAACAACCAAATGGCTCAAGATCTATCTATAGCCATTAGTTGTTTTACCATTCATGGTATGATATAGCTCTACCCACTGAAGAAAGAACACTGTGCCCAGTGAAAACTCTGTGTGATTCCATATTCACAAATGGATCACAAGACAAGCTGTGGGATATGTTGAGCATGTTGTTGGTTCTGTGTCATGGATATAAAAGAGTCCTGCAGTACATGGTGGCAGTGAAAGTGTGAAGGCAAGTAGTGTGGATGAGATCTGTGAATGCTCAGATTGAGGTGAAAATATGCTTTAAGATACTTGTCTGTCACAGAGAATAATCTATAACCATGTGCTCTCAATTGGAGGTGACATTCTCAATGTAGCTCTCAATCAAAAGCTCTGTTGGTCAGCAGGCAGTGCAAGTCAAAAATATGATGCATTTAAGATGACCATAAGAGACAAAGAAAAAAGCTGTAATTCCCTGAAGAGAAAGACCCCAGATGAAGAGCTTGGTGGACTAAAAGCAATGAAAAGGCATCTGCAGGAGGATACAAATATCCTGAGGATATCTGTAAAGCTAAACCCATTGGCAAAATAAGACGTTCTCCTTTTAGACCTCGATCAGAAGCTCCTGTTGTCGGCAGGCAGAAGAAGATAAAAATGTGATGCTTTTCAGATGAGCAAAAGAGACCATGAAAAAAGCTGAACATTCATTGAACAGAAAGTCCCTGGATGGAGAGCATGATCAACTAAAACCATAGGACTCAAATATTATATAACAGGATTAAAGACAGTATTTAACAGTCCAAACGACTGTGCAGAGAACTACAAGTTAAGGAAAAGTATAGCCTCCATCTTTTGTGTGCATGAACATTGAATCTGACTTTAGGATATTACATAATTACAAGCTGTTCTTTACAACTTTACAGTAAAGACAATCCTCATGACTTTGCTCAGAACTGTAATGAAAACAGTTTCATCTTTTGTGTGCATGAACATTGTTCTCAGGTTTTATGATGTGGATTTCACTTTGGAATTCCGATATACATTGAATAGTAAAGCTTGCGTTTTTTATGGGAATGAGAGAAGCCAGTGGTTACCTGTTGAGGTTAAACTAATCTGTCGTGACTTGCATAACAAGTATTCCCCCAAATTAGGCCTGTGAACTTGTGACAAAATTATGTATTCAAACCTCATCAATTGTAATTAGGAAAATTAGTTTACAAGGTCAAGGAAATATGAACTCCTTCATGTGTATGAACCCTGGAATACCTTGTGGTATTTTGATATGTAAGTGAAAAAAACAATATGAAAAATTAAATTGTGATTTTCCATGGTGTGTTAACTTAGTATTTTTATCATCGCTTAGATATCTTGTGCATAGTTTGTAAATTTGCACACATATGTTACATAAGTTAACGGTTTTGTGATTTTTGATATGCTTTATATCTTAATCTATGTCATGTATTCTCAAAATCGATACATTTCAACAGAGGTCTTTGAATAGCATAATATGATCCTATTGACAGTCCTCTGACATGGAGTAGAGAAACATCTGATATAATAAGCACACTGCTCCATTTGAATGCCATAAGTTGAACCCTACCATTCACTTGTATCTTAACAAAATTGGATCACCTTTTTGAATACGGATTCTACCTAAGAATAACCTATTTAGTCAGATGGCACAGAAGGCATATAGACACATGGACATGATGTAGTTCAAAATCACTTGTTCCACCAGATAATTGCAAATATTTTTTTTTAAAACCATACATTTACTTCCTTTGAGATTATGTAACCATCCTGTCTCCCCAAATCATGTGATGTAGGATCCAATGATCACTCTTCCCATTTCAAAGTAAATGCAACTTGTTTGCCGAATGGTGGCAGGTGGAAATACATGATTTATGGTATTTTATACCAGGATGCAAAATGTACTGTGTGTCACGAACTGCTAACAACTATGTATTCCTTTTCAGAGGTAAATCCACATCAAAGTTTGTTTTATGTAAATTATACACACAACACTCTGACGCTTCGGGAATATGCGAGGTTGAAACAGTTGTCAACTATAGATGTTGCCGTCATTATGCAAAAGATATGCGTATCTTTGGTGAGGCTTCAACAGCTTGATTTATACCCACTCCTCTCTGATGACAATATTCTGCTTGTATATGATACAAAAGTAAGTAATACCGTTTTCAGTGCTATTTGCACGTTGCTAATCTGTCTGCTTTCTGAGAAGGGATGATCGGTTGCATTATATTAGAAACGTTTGTGTTATATCGGTGGAACACAATTGAGACAAAAGGAAGGTAGAAAACCTGCTTAATTCCTTTGACAGAACCTGAGCATAACAATATCAAAACTGACCTAACAGGTCTTACACGTGCAAGTACTTTTGACAATTTTTTGTAGTAAACTTGAAGAAAGGATTCTTTACTGCCATATCTCATTTTTAAAAATCATGTACCAGAGAGGGCTAGTATGAGCCACAGAAAAAATATACTGGGTTAAATACGTATTTCATATTTCTTTGGGAAAAGTTCGGGTACTTTAAGCACTTCGTCACAAATGCATCTTATATTAGGCCGCGGGGGGGGGGGTCATTTTGGAGTTTGTGTGAAGAACACAGTGCCTTTTCAAAGTGCATTGTAATGGTCAGAACGTTCTTGTACAGTAACGAAGTTTATATTACTTATTTACCAGTCAGCAGTTCAGCTTCTAATAAATTCAAATCAGCTGAAAGACATTGGTAATTGAAAGCAAACATAAGAAGTTTTAAATAATTCAAAAATGGATACCAGGGTTCATATTATTATTTATGTAGTGCATCCTATTCATATATTCCTGTTTATGACTGTACTGCAGAGCAACTTTATTTGACCAAATTGCATTGAGGCAAATGCACACAGATTTAAAGCATTATGCACTTTTAACTCCATTTTTAGAGGCGAGGAAGCATGCATTTTGGTGTGTGGGTGTCCAAGTAGGCATAAAACCATGGGACAATATTCTGTTTGGGACAGACAGTACTTTATTACAATTAAGCTGACAAATTATCACCTCCATTGTATAATCTTATGTAAATACTCATGATCTGAGAGCACAGAATTACGACACGAACAGATATTTATAAAGAGTGCATTATCCTAGATATACCACTCCGAAACTTGGCTATACTGCTACTGATTGGCACCTGATGTAAAAACTGTATTTGGCCCTAATTTGGTCATATGCATTTCATGAATATTTATGTGTTATGGTACAATAATTTTCTTGACAGGGTCCAATACCGGCATTGTGTCATACATCGACAGGGTCAGCTAGTAATGCATCAGACAACAGCATTTTGTTATTTGGGAGACTGCTGGCCATGATGCTTCGGGCTTCACAGCACCAAAAACACCAACGCTCCCCATTTGCAGTGAACACGCCTGTAGCTTGAAGAATCAATTTAAAGTTGTTTTCGCCATTGAATAAAACTTACTCTTGCCAATGTTCAATATATATATATATATATATATATATATATATATATATATATATATATATATATATATATAATATATATATGTATATATATATAATATATATATGTATATATATATATATATATATATATATATATATATATATATGTGTGTGTGTGTGTGTGTACATGTGCATGTATACATCAATGCATACGTAACGCCATACACTACACTATCCGTTTATTGGCTCCCTGCTTCAGAGAGTATGATCATTTGAAAGTACAATGCTAATACTTGGATGGGGTTTACACTCACATATCCATACAAATTATTTTAGGTCCTCTGGTGAATGTCTAAATAGTAACGTTAGAATAAATCTTATTTATATGTTTAGTTCATCCTTCGCAGATCCCTTCTATGCGCAAGATTGTGCCATAGAGTGCAAAATACTGATTATATCGAAATCAAGCAAATACCTGGAGGGTCTTTTAAGTCTTCCTTAATCTGTTACATTGGAATAAGAAAACCTCGTACAGAAGCTTAAGGCATATTATAAAGTTTTCAAACACAACATCCCAGAACTAAAACAAGACTAGTTCTACTCGCGATATGCAAAGTTCAGACATGACACGAGAAAAACGTAAAGGAACTGCCCGATTTCCTGACTTGAACAAGAACATAAAAACATTCCCTTTTTCAGATAGAAAAGAAGAAAGTCAGTGAAAAGAAAAAATATCCTGATCATGTGAACACATTTTTCACTTTGCGGACCTAGGGTTGCAGAGCTTATCTGACCAGTCATATCTGTCTGTCAGTGCGTCTGCCTCTAAACTTTTGCTCGTTAGTGCTATGCAATCCAAGGTTTCCAAATAAGCCCAATATAACTTTCAGGACTAATAGAGGGCATCAAAATCTATGTCCTTTTTGATATTTGTGGCGCCACCTACAATATTATGCAAAATTGGGGCCACAATGTGAAAATCTTGAAAACGTTCTAGCATGTATAATTTTTGGAGGATCATCACCAAATTTGATTGAATAGTGGGGGAGGTGAAAGTCTAAGGTGCTAAAGCTACTTCTGGCGCTACCTCTCTTACTCTAACTTAAGAAGTAAAGGAATATACAAGGGGGTCCATATGATAGGGACAGTGCACAACCATACTTTGAAGAAAGGATCAAGTGTATATGAGTAACCGCTTGAATTCGTCAGAAATAAGATGGAGAGCATGGTTTAAGTCTGAGAGACATATTTACAACGTGTAAATAAAGCAATAAAACTACTTTAATTCATTAAACTTAAAATGGGGAAGCTTTCTTGAACATTCAAATTTCCTTTCAAAATTATTTCTGGAAACCATACTTGAATTGTGACTGCTATGCTTACAAATTTTGGCTATGGTAAAGCAATTTGACTATTTTCTTGCAATTTTTGACTCTGGTTTCTGTGTTGTCAGGCCTGAAGTCAGTTATTTCTGCATGACGTTTGACTCTTGAACCAGTGTACTTGCAAATTCTGACAATGTATTGATTTTTCACAACTATATTTGCACATTCGAAAACTTTCTTTTGAAATACTCTTAGTTTATCTCCTTTAAAATAGCATCATGCCTTTAGCTACATGTCCAGAACACATCGAATTGTATAATCATGTGGTATTCTGGTTGATGGTCATTATAGGTCTAGGGGGGCTTTTCTGATGGATTGATGTTGGTGTTAGTGACACTTTATGGACTTGTATGGATGATGATCATTGTGGAGATGGTGGTTGCAACTAGTACCTTTTAAATGCTGAATTTTATTGTAATTTTCAACAAATTAGGAACCTGACAATCGAAAATCTGACACTGTAAAATTATATGAGCGACCCTCTTTTGGAGTTTGGTGATGCATTCTGTGTACAACTTATTTGCAGGTCGATCCCGAACTGTAGAACAGAAATCCACGTGAGCTAAAGTCAAAGCATTTAATAACTTTAACACAATGTCTTTTGAAATCCAATGCGGAATCCTCTTTAGTATGCCTAGTCTTTGGTATATTTTCTCACAAACTCCTTCACACCGAGAACACTACGGTGAGTATATCTGTGTATTCCTAGCAATTTGGTAGATTGAACCTGTTATATTTCTCTCTCTCTTGCGATTTGATACTAAGTTTTGTATCCTGGGTGACCTTTTTGGTTCTGCCTTAAATTTTCATTTCGTTTTTACAACATTCAATAAAAGTGTAGTATTGGACATCCAGTGCTGAAGGTTTCTAGAATCTTCACTTAACTTCAACTCAACACCTTGTAGCGAGTCTCCAATAGTACAGAAAAGCATGACCCATATTCATAAATTCCAAACCCAACAATGACAGCAAGGAGATTCCAGAGTTACCAAAGCATCAGCATTCATCTTCCAATACCAATGTGAAGAAACAAATTTCACTCCTGACTTGAGACAGGCAGTCACCCATGAAAGGCAACTGGTAGTATTAAATCAGTCCTCTCAACCTTTGAAATATTCTTCATCAAAGACTTCTTCAATGTTGTCGTCTGCATACATATAAAATCTGGAGTGTCTGAGACAGGAGGGCACATCATTGATACAAAAAATAAAATAAATAGCAAGTGGCCCAAAATTGTACCCTGTGGAACTTCAACACTCACATAATCATAATCAGCTAGATCTCCTTGCCAATGTGCACCTGTTGTCTTTGAAAAAGATGGCTTTGAAACCAATCCATTCGACACTGTTGACCCCGTATGCCTTCAGCATCTCCAACAGGATTACGTGGTCTACAGTATGAAATGCCTTTCACAAATGAAAATGAAGTAAGCCAGTGAACTTGCCACAGTCTATTTTGCCACAATGTATTTTTACATGCAGTTTTCTACCATAGATGTTAATGCAGTCTCACAAGAATGTCTAGCTCTAATGCCTGACTAATAGTCATACAACAATTAGTGAGTATCAAGGTATTTGAAAAGAGCCTCATAGTCACGCCTTTCAATGACTTTACTTAGGAGCGAAAGTATGGACACTAGCAGGTATTTACTGATGTTACTCATGTCACCTGATTTGTTGATGGAAATAACCTTTTCCCATTTACAATCATAATAAATGCCTGAAGCCAAAGACACATTCTTTATAAAACCTAATGATGGTGCCAACTCATTACGTGCTATTTTCAGAGGCCTGGCCCCAATGCCATCTAATCCAGTTGCTTTTGCTCAGCTTAATTTTGACAGTTCTTTCTGCAAAAAATTGTTTGAAACAGATGGCATATTATATATCATATTTGGTGTGCATTGACGTTGTAAATTGACATTGTGTGCTTCAGTAAATGCACAGGCGAGTGTTTTACCAATGCTTACGAAAAACTATTAAAAGTTGATGCCATTACTCCAGGGTCAATAACTAAATTCCCATTTGCATTGATTCCATTTGTTTGTGTGCTCTGCCTTGACAGTCATATCTGTTTCAAAGTTTTCCACCATTTCTTTGGTTCAGACAAATTTTCTTTAATTTCAGATTGGTAGTATTCAGCTTTTGTTTTACAAACAAGACTAGTCAAATGATTTCTAGCCCTTTTGTAACTGTTCCACAACTCGATAGCTTTGAATTGCAATGCCTCTTCATACATCTCGTCCCTGGCTTGCATAGCTGTTAATACCTCATCCATTACCCAGGGAGCTGCGTCCACTTTTACGCGCCTGGTATGATAAGGAGCATGCTCATCTCGTGTAGGGCAAAACAAAGATTTCCATGTGTGACATATATCACTTTGGTCCTCAAAGGTTCACACAGAGACCATGGAACTCTAGACATGCTATCTCCGAACTTAACTGGTCAAAATTCTTATAGCTTCTATACTTTATTTCAACATGTTTATGGTGCCCTACAGGAAGTTTGTGCTTTCTCCCCATACACACCATATCCTGGTCACTGACACCTAGGGTAACTACACCACTTTCTTTAACATGGGACAGCCCTGATGTGTAAATATGATCTAAGAAAGTATCGGTAGTGACTGTTTGTCTTTTAGGTACATCTATCATCTGCTCAAGTAGATGGACTTTTTGCAGGCAGTGAAGATGCCTGTCTATTTTCATGAGATCATAATTAAAATCACCAGTTATAATGGTCTCCCGATTTTAAGCAGTAATTATGTCCATCATAATTTCAAACTTGTTGAGCCATGCTACTGCTGAGCTAAGAGGTCAGTATATACCTCCTATCAGAAGGGGTTTGGATCCAGAAATACTAATTTGTGTTATAATAGCCTCAACATCATCTCTTTCTAGTTCATGCTTATGATCACAAGTGTATCAGCTGTTTACATATTCACCCCCTTTTTGCAGTTCTCTCTCTGAGTAACATGGAATAGCCCTGTATTGAAATTTCTGCATTAGGCCTGGAGCTGTTTAAGTGGGATACTGTAATAATCAGTACATCAGGGGTCTTGTCATTCAGTCATTCTTTCATTTCATCAAAGTTTGCATGCATCAGTGCTAGCATATTCAGATGGCATATGGTGAACCCCTTAAGTAGATCCTTTAGTGTAGTATACACTTTAGATGCATTACCCTGGCACATATGAACCCCTCGTTCTTTCCAATGGGGTGCCCACATGATTTTCAGTCACAGGGTAGAAATTGTCAGTGAATATATATGCTTGAAGGGGTATGTAATTGGTTCCACACAATGCTGCGATGATTGGTATTGTACCTGAGTTTAGAAACCACAAAGTTTTGTTCACTGCTAGAGGTGGAATATGTCAAATCTGGCCAGTTCCATACATCGAGTAACTGTATATGCTTCCAGGATTACAAGCTTGGTTACTGGTGCCCCATAATGACAAACTGCTAAGATTACTGCAATGGCAAACATGATCTCAATAAACACTTGTTGCTGAATGGGGATTTTCTTACTGGGTCTTGCTCTGTGCCTGGGCAATCCACCAAGTAAAATTCTTTTACTCACTTGATAAGCGATCATATCATATCCCATCCTGATTAGAGGAGTTTCTGGTGTTTAACTAGCTATCAACACATTTGCCGTGAAATCAGACATTGTTTTCACAAAAAACAAAACTGTCAAGAATTGCAGCACAGTTTTCAAGGAAAACAGCAGTGGAAGGGCTGTTTCCATGTATATTGTGTAAGCAGTGTGGGTATTATCTTTCAACATAAACACAATGCACCCCCCTCCCTAAATACAGAAATGGGGCATGAGCCAGAGGGTTGATTTCACTCCTCGTAGCCCCCAAAGCGAGTGTTAATATAAAACAAGTTTTCCACATCCAGTTCTTGAGGGAAACCTGCTTGGGGTCCTCATGGCTATCGGAGGGCCACATCTTCAACATGACTTAAACCAGCGGTAGGTCCCACCTGGCCAGGAACTGTTGTGTCACTGGGTTGGGCAAGGGTTGCAGAGATGGCTGAGCTAAACCCCTCCACCCTTCTTGAGCTATTGCCTAAGACTTCCCACTGATATAACATGAAGTCGGCAATGTCAGCAATGTGTGGAGCCCAGGGGTGAATTGGTATACTAGCACACCAGTAGGAAAACACTTTCCATTGAGCTGAGTAAACATCTAGAGAAGAAGTTTAAAACACTTTTCTGGCAATTCTATCTGAAACCTGAGTCCAAGAAGCCTCTGTTGTGGATGTGCTGTGAGATAACTGCCCAGCATGGAGGTTGAGCACTTGAGGGTTCCGATGGAACATGCTTGACCATGGCTGCACCAAACGCTTCAGCCATGCCAGCAATCATAGTGGAGGCTTGGTGCTGCAAGGGGGTGACCAGGATTAGATTGCAATCATGGTACCAAACATTGCTAAGTACCCTCGGAAGGATCTGGCAAGGTAGAAAGGCGTAGGCCCACAGGTTGCTCCAGACCATGGCTAGAGCATCCACTACCAGGACCTGGGGGTCTGAGACAGGTGAGACATAAACCGGCAGTTTTGCATTCTTGCACGTCGCAAACAGATTCTCGTGTGGAGTTCCCCATCTTTCCCCCATGGCCTGAATCACCTTGGGGTGGAGCGACCACTAAGGGTATTGCCTCCAGTTCCACCCAGTTTATTGGTGAGCCACAAAACATGCTGGCCAAGGGCCCAATGTTGTCTGTTTCTCCATGTGGGCACCTCATTTGGACTGAGAAGGGTCCATGTAAATGGTGAGCTGGGCCTGAAAAGGCTCCAGTGTTTGTCTTCTCAGGATGTTCTCCCTCACGGTCCACCACTAAAGGTGCGGTTGATCATCACTGAGGATTGGCACTGGTGCCTGATGGCCCTGGTCTTTTGTCCATCTTGTCCTGCAGAGCATGCTGCAAGGAGTGATGGTAGATATGACCTAGTGGGACCTGGGAGTCCATCAAGGATAGGGAGCCCAGTAAGATGAGCCATTGTGCCAAACTGACCTTGCCACTCAGAAAAGGGCCTGAGCAAAGACTGAAATCTGTCCCACCTGTGCTCCAAAGGACGCAAGATTTAGACTACCAGGTTGAACTGGATGCCGTGGAAGACAAAAATCTGCACTGGCTGAAGACTGGACTTGGGTAGGGTCACTATCAGTCCCAATCATTGGCAGAGTTACAGAATGGTTTGTGTGTGATGCTGTGAATCCTGGCGCCAAAGTGCCTGGCTAAGCCAGCCGTCCAGGTACACATGAATGCAAATGGCTGAGCGGTGAAGCTAAGCAGCAACTGCCTTTGTCTACCTGGTTAACACCAGCGGTCATGTGGCTAGACCAACTGAGAGCACCCTGAACTGGTATATTTGGCCTGAAAATATGAACTGCAGATACTTCTGTGAAGTCTCTGTGATTGGCACATGAAAGAGCATGTCCTTCAGATCCAGGGACCTCATCCACCCCAGGGGCCTTAAGGCTGCTGCCGCCAACTGGTCTGTCTCCATCTGAAAGGACAGGACTTCTAGGTAGGTGTTTAGCATTGACAAGTCTATGACTAGGCAGGATCCTCCCTCCCTCTTGAGGACCAGGAAGAGTGGGTTGTAGAAGACAGGAGAATCTTGATCCTCTACTGGCTCTATGGCGGACTTGCTCTGAAGCATCTGAACCACCTCCAAGAACATCAATATTTTGGGTTCTGAGGTGGGTGGAGTGAACCACCATGGTTTTTGGCTTAATAAGAGGGCTGTCTCCATCTCAAGGCAGCATGTAGCCCTGTCTCAGGATCTCATGTGTGATAGACACCCATTGTGTACAATATAAAGTGAGGCCACTGCTGACTGGGCACTGCGTGGAGTCTAAGAAGGTGGCAGTTGGCAATCCTGATACCTCCTCCGGGATATAATAGTCTGGATTGCAGAGGCTTTCCAGACTTCTTACCTCTACCAGGAGGATTGCCTTTCCCTGATTGCTGTTTGCCCTTCCCAGGTCATGGTGCCCCGGAGGGAACATGAGTCGAGGGAAAGTTAGCCGAGGTCTGAGAAGTATTGCACTTCGGGGCAGAGGCAGCCAAGGATTTAGCAGAGTCGGTCAGTGCCTTGGAGCGTGCCTAACAGGCCGAGCATGCCTGAAGGTCCTGGGACTGCTGGACCACCTCTGCCATCTCCTCCAAACAGAATTCCTGAGAAGAGGGGCCCCATACTGCTCTACAAAAGGTGGGGTCAGGCAGCTTCTGACCCTAGAGTTGGTAGGTGTCCCTCCATAACAAATGAAGGTTTGCCTCCAGCATGCAATGGGTCCACACCTGGTGATCAACAGCTCACCACAACAAAGTCGAGAGAAGTGGCACCTGGCCTGACTAGCCTGGCGCTGCCTCTGTGATCTGTACGGATGACTTGACGTCATAAAGAAGGAACATCAAATCAGCCGACATATCAGGGTAGGATGCCACGTGAAGGGATCATCGGGCATCTTCGTCCAATTGCCTGAATGCCTCTGCATATGGCAAAATGGTTCTCGGCTGCCAAACATCAAACTACTCCTAGTCTAAGTCCACCCTAAGTAAACCTGACAGGAAGATCTGCTCAGGGGCAAAGTACCACCTCCCTGGACATCTGGCTTAGAGAGGAGTCACCCCTGCCTGAGATAGACAGATGTTGGTGGCTCCAGGGAAACCCATTTGCCACAAGTCTTGGCCGTAAGCTGGTAAAAAAACTCAGCTACAAAAGGTGAAAAAGGTATGGGTGTACGTTTGAGCCTATCCTCCACAGTCAAGCCCTGACACAACAGTGCAACAGCATTGAACCTCTCCTCTGATGGAGGGACCACAGCTTGGTCACCAACCAGACTTTGAATAAGAGCTTTGACATGGTCAAAAGCCCTTAGCAGAGACAGGTGCCATGTTCAGGGGGGGGGGGGGTAGGTGCAGAACCCCCTGAAGAGCCCCTGGTCACTGGCTTTCAGCGTTTGTCAAAGTACAAATGGAGTGGATGGTGATCCCTCGACGTTGGCTGAGATCTGCTGGTGGATGAATCTGATATCAGAAGCTCATCCTCTGCTTCAGTGTCCAGGTCTGAAGACTCTGGACTTTGGAGGGAGGTTGTAATGCCTAAAGTTTCGTAGAACAACATATTGTCCAAGGGCAATGGAGCGGGTGTCTCTGACAGCAGGAGATCTGTCACCATGCAGTGCGTAGGGATAGCCAGCACCTCTGCAGAAGTGGTCACTGCCACAGACACCACCTCCACCTGATGCTCCCCTGTAGGGAGAGACAGGGGAGGCAAAAGAGGCTCATATGCTGAGATCTTGGTGGCCACTGACTGAGACGTCTGCTCGCCAGAGGGATCTGGCTGAGTCTCCAAAAGGTCATTCTCCTGAACCTCAGGCACTGATGACTGAGAACTCTGCAGGCAGGAGGGGTCCGGAGGGAGTTCAGAGAACTCCCAGGCCTGAGGTCTGAGTGAGAGCTGGTGCAAGGTCGAACCAGCAGGCTGCTTTGCTGACACATCCTCTTCACGCAAGCACGGGTTCTCACAGAGTTCGAGCTCTGCCTGCCGTTGGAATGCTCCCTCACTGCTGTTGGTGTCTTTCTCCTACTCCTCTATGCTTACCACCCAAGCTCTCGGATCCAGCAGCTTGGGACGTTTGCAGAGACACTGGTGCCTTAGCTCACACTCTAGGCTTATGGTTCAAGCACCGGTCCTTCTTGGACTTATGATCTGAGCACACAGACTGGTTAACGTTCTGGAATACTGTGACAGGCACATGTAGGCTTCCTCTCCAGACACACCAGATTGTGTGATTGCTGCTTATCTGAGAGATGGAATCAGGAGGACCGAGATCTCAACAGCTGCAATCTACACTTGGCTGCCTTCTTTGGCGCAGAGACAGAAGCCTAATGAAAGGGGGCAATAATGCACGCGACACCTCAGTCTGGTGCATCATGCTCTGTTGTGGCAGTTGTTTGGGCGCCATTTTTTTGTACAAAATCTCCATGTGGTGATCTCTTGCTACTCGACTTGTGACTCCAATATCTCTTCACCTTCTTTAAGGGGTATCAGGAGTAGACATCTGTCATCTGGAACTGCGGATGAGCCAAAGCAAGCCTATGCTCTTTTTCATCAGCCACATTAGACTGCAGACGTGCAGAAGGAAGTTGATACTTCTTCTCATGGGGAGGGGGGGGTCTGTGGTGAAGTGGCAATGGAGTCAGTCATCTCAATGTGGTGTTGGGCGGCTCTAGCGACCTGCCTCCTATGCCTTTCATGGTCAGACATTCTCAGTGCCTGAACACAGAGCTGCTATTGGTCTTCTTCCCAATCGCGGCAGTATTTGCAAGTTGGATCATGAAAGCAAACTCGACCCAACTGCAAGCGAAAACCAAAGCAATGAGGATGGTCATCCCAAGCCGCCATGTAGTGGTTCCTGGAATCCAACCTTAGTCTGCAATCCCAAAAGGGCGAGAGTGAAGAAAAAGTGGTCTCCTGATCAACACCCATGGACTGACTCCAAAAGTAAGCAATTGCCAGGTGTGCACTGCTTTCCTTCTCTCTGTGTTCTGTTTGCTGGGACGCCATCTTGAGAATCTATGTACTAGTCAAATAACCAACTTTGCTTTTACTATTTCAGTGGTATCCCATGACAGAAATCAACCATATAGGTATCGTAAGATTCCCAAACCGCTGAGATAAGATCTCTGCAGAATAGGGTGTGCATAAAGCCCACGTGCAGAGAGTGTGAACAAATGTTCACAGAGCTTCAACTCACAAGGCAAGCCGGTAATGGTACCCAAAAGAGGAAGGATGAGAAGAGGTGAATGTGCAACGGGAGTGACACCCGGTTCACATGGATGGACAGATGGTGCCACGGGACTGTCAGCTTCGCCAATATGGTTTACAATGTGAAATATTATTAAAAAAGACACATTTGATAACGAAATTCTCACAGTTCACTACTTTCATGAATATTTCAAATACTTTATCTAGTTAATGTTGACAAAGAATATAATGAAGTTTTTGTTGTAAGGGTTCTTCTTAGGTTTCATCATTAAAATAGAATACATTTGTGCATTATGAAATGCTGTCATAACTGTTGGCTGATATTTGTGGAGTTTTACACCTAGCAGTATGTTAAATTAAGCACAAACAAATTATGTGTTGCGCTTTCCATTGACCCGATACATTGGAAAGTTTGGATCTCGGTGAAAATGATATTATATCTTTTAAACAAAACATAAAAGACAAATTGCTGTCACTGAAGCGGTAAACCACTCAGATTCTCAGATATGGCAGTTTAAATCAGTATTCTATTTTCTTACCCTTCAACACTGATCTTTCTTGTATGTTCTAAACAAGAGGACAGTGACAGGCCTGAAATAATTTTCTATTTATCAAGAAAATAGCGAACGTTATTACAATGTGCTGGAACCTTTGATACATTACATTGACTGCACGCATGTGTACTGTCAAGCTGGCCCTTCTGGGTTATTATGACTGTGTGTAATCTCTTCACGCGCACAATTTTGGGTGTAAATTTGTTTTCAAATGTGACGAGACATGATCCACTATTAACGAAAAATATACCAACATGTAAGTTTGAAGTATACCAACATGTAAGTTTGACCTTCCAGGGCCATTTAAAGTCAAAATTATGCACATGAAAACAAACCCCATGTATTTTTCATACTTTAAAGTTATTTGGGCTAAGGAAATACCATCACCAAGATAAAAGCAAGATGTGACATGTGCTGCTTTCTGAATCATGATATCTGTCTAGAAAAGCAAAGCATTCAGTATAACAGTCTTCACAATATGGCAATATTTGCCACGCATTGGCGCTATATACTTATACAGTAACTAAAAGCACTTACTGCCGCATGGTCCCAGTGTTGGATAGTCCATAACTTCTTCATAAATTATTATATTTCAATCTTTTTTAGCAAATCTGCATTATCTTCAATCAGAATGTGCTGTGATGAAATTTCAGACTCTTCCATTTCAGTGTTCTGAAATGTCAAAACTAGCTGCTTCACACAAAAAGTTTTTGGTTTTATTTTGTTTTTGTTTTGTGTATATTTTTGTTTATTTATTTATTTATTTATTTATTTATTTATTTATTTATTTATTTATTTATTTATTTGTTTGTTTGTTTATTTATGTATTCATTATTTTTTGGGCAAACAGTTAAATAATATTTTGTGTTCAATACAAGGAAATGCACAGTGTGCTTCTCTGGAATTTTCACCCTTTTTCCTTTATTTTTTGACCAATTCGATACACCAAAGAGAACAAATTCTTCAACGAATATTTGGCCATTCTAATTAGTTATTATTACATAACGTTACTTCTCAACCACCAAGACCTGAGTGTCTGGGTATTACACCCAAGAAATCAAGTTGAGTTTCACTCACTTGATCTTGAAAAACCTGCCATGTTTTGTTTTCCTGATAGAAATCATATATATCTAGTTTTAATACTATTTGACATTTTAAACCACAGTGGCAAAGATGTCAATTCCTTATGGAAATAGATTTTGTACAAAATTAATTTGTTGGAAAATATATAAGTATTTTATGATCACATCTCATTGCAGTGCAAATTCTGGAACACAACTGAACACTAGGACAAAGATTTACTTATCAAGCCATTTCGTCCTTGACAGTGCCCAGGCAGTTACTAATTCCGCCACAAATTTCTTATGGATGTATACAGTTAAGCTTACCTTTACATCCGAACATGTGGCCACCAAACCTGACATCACATTCGTGGTCTATCTGGCCACAAGAAACGTCCATTTTGGGGTCATAGACCCGCCGCAGTGGAATGCAGCACGGTGCACTCCACTTAAACTTACCAAAGCAAATTTCATCTGTACAATTTTGTAAGTTTGTGCCATTTTGCAGTTTTCTAAATCACCACAGGCGTCCATGTCATATTAGCACAGAGCAATGTCAAAAAAAAAAGGAGTTTTGTTCATCAGGCATGCAAGGGATAGGAAAAGGTCTGAAGCAATAAGGAACAGTGTTGCCATCATTTTTTCCTAGGTGCTGTAGTTTATGTTTTTGCCAGATGGTAGTGACAAGAGTAAAATCACATTTATCTTGCTCAGGCAGGTATGCCACCTGAATAAGTTTAAACTGGAAAGCATGTCCCTACAATGCATTCATAATAAAGTGAATTACAACAACAATGTGGCTGCAAGCACTTATGACAGCAATCAGCTATATCTGACTCGTGGGGCATCAAAAGAGCTGTCAAAACAACAAATATGTGAACAGTTCGACTCATCAATTGTGTCCCGACATTCTTCTTCTATCACATTGGTTTTGCTAAATAAATATATTTCCCACTCTGACATTGGAACATGATAGACCCTTTGGATGATAGGATGTTAACATATAAACAGTTGTAAACTCTTTTCGGTATTTTGCAAACATTAATTATATTTGTTAAACCAAGCTGCAAAACTAAAATCGTTTTAAAGGTGTCAAATGGAGTTTATTATTTATTACGTCATTAGCATCTACAGTAGGATCTTGAATTCGCAACACATAGAGGGAATTATGGTCCGTCTGTAAAAAAAGGGAAGTATACCCCCCCCCCCCACCTTGCATGGATATAACGAAAATGAAACAATATTGAAGTGAGTGTGCAGAATTGCCATGGAATCTGAAGACAGACGTTTTCCTTGGTAAATTCAGCGACACATTCACCTGTTTCTCAAGATCATTTTGCAGATGAGCAAAGCAAATAAAATTGTTTTGCTACTCTTTATTCTTATCTAGCTTACCTGAGGACGACTGTTGTACCAATAGTGCACAATATCGGTCTCTGGAAGAGTTGGTTTCGAATGGAATTTAAACATAGAGATGGACGTAGAGCTATAGATGGCTCGAGCTACGTTATTCCTCAGTAAAATTTAAGAGAGGACCAAAACGTAATTTTTTTTTTTCGATATATGAGTTGTTTTGGGTGTGTTTGTGAATATTTTAAACTAATTTGCAGAATGTGTTCAGTTTGAAGTCTCAACATCTGGTAGCTTATTTTAGTGATCTAAGATTCCATAGAAGTTTTTCACCGGAATATGGCGGGGACCATCAGTGCATGCCTTGGCTGCCTAAAATTGAATCACTTAAGGACATTTGACAAGCTTATGCCACAATTGTCAAACATAGTGTAGCCATACTCAAGAGTTGGACGTACCGTCCAGAGATATAATTTAGGACTGACATTTCTTGATAACCTGAATTTCAACCTTTTGAGTAAAGCCAAATGCTTCGGTGACTTACTTATCTTACATTCAATGTGCATTTTCCAGCCTGAAGGCGAACACAAGATAATATTAGGATTTATATCTTCAAAAAAATAGTAGATGGTGATCACTTGTAACGTTGTGCCGAACACAAGGTAGATAAGGACTAACTCGCACTGCACTAAACGTACAAACAGGAGTTTGGTTGCGGTTTACACACACACTTCAGAATCGAGATCATATGGTTCTTCTCATTGGAACTTTTTTACAATACAATTTCTTGAACAAGTGACTGCCACAGTACACTTAACCACACCACAATACAACACAACACCACCACCACCTGGTAGTTATAATTAAAACTCTTAATTATGATGACTATGAATAATGTCAGAGCCAGCCAGACAGCACGATTAGCCGTCACAGTCAAAGTCAGCAGAAAGATGCTAAAAAGTGACGTCCTAGGACGTTTGAAGCTATAGTTATTGGTATCATGGGATTTTATACCAAGATTTGAATTCTTCTGAATTGATGCCTCTCTAATTGTACATTAGAAAGCTTTATTTCTCAGTATATGTTGCTATGTCCAAGGGTCGTTGAGTTCTTCTTAGTTGGATTTCGAAACAAAGAGGATACCTGGAAAAACAGACCAAAGTCCATAGATCAACCCTAGCAATTCACGAGTGAGTCAAGGTTGCTCACAAATATTACATAAACAGAAGAAGAAGCAATGAAATAATAGTGCAAAGAGAAGTAAATTGAAGCAAAATATTCAGACTTTGGTACATCTGGAAGCTCGATCTGAAGTGACATTGACCGTTTTGCATCACTTTGACTTTAAATCGGGTCAGAGATGTTAGGTATTAAATCCATTTGCGGGATGGAAATTTGTGATCCTGGCCGTGTTTGGTATTTTCAGCTTTTCCACCAGATCAAAATGCAATGAGTATTCAGGGTGCTTACGTGTTACTTGTCTCGTAAAGACACACTAACCACTCAATTATTTTGTATCTACGACTGTGGGCGTAGAACTGCTCTCATGGTGAAACTTTGATCTCTAAAACTGGAGAAAGAAAAAGGAATCTGGTGCCCAAACGCACATTGTAATAATGGTGTGTAAAACAGATCACAATACGGCAATGCTAAAATTATATATCGGGTTTTTTTCAAGGACGAATACCTTAAAAAACAAAAGTTGATTCAGTACAAAGTTTCCATTTTTGTAACAAATCTTTTTTTTCCTGAAAACAAATGTGGGGAATCCCCACATAATTTTTAATATGACAGTACGGTGGCGCTGAACATCATTTAAGCAAAATACACAGGTACAAATTACGAACAAGTACATGCGTAATGTGTGGGAATCCGTGTTTAATTCGATAAGTTTCTTTAATTTTTATATTCTCTTATATCGTTAGTCATTTCGTTTTCATTAAAGCTCAAGCTATTTTACGCAGGTCACATCAACTGTAATTATTTTGGAATTCAACTTTAATGTTAATTTGCATTGTGACTCTCGATACATAAGATAGATGGCTAAAAACTTCTTCCTTTTAATTTTATTTGAAAACACAGGAATTCATAAATAAATATATATATATATATATGTATATATATGTACATATATATATTTATTTATATATATATATATATATATATATATATATATATATATATATATATATATATATATATATATATATATGTATATATATATATACTGTAAATATGTAGCAGCATATTTCAATCTTGAAATTGTACACAAAAAACAAAGGTTGACAGACTAAAAAATTGTATTCTTTTTGTACACATGGAACTTAATTTCTTTCATCAATCTAAATTTTGCAAATCCGACAGACTTTACATGTATCTTGATGGGGGTCTTTTTTCAGAGATAAGGCTTTTAACCATCATATCTCAGATTTGAAAAATGTAGTTCATTTACATTTAACACAAATGGTCTGTAATATGTTCATACTGGACCCTCTGGAAACTGTATGTTTCTAGAATAAACATTAAAATTGTCATCTTTTCATGATACATACTTAATTTTCATATCATGACCAAGAAGAACACATGCACTGTTATAGATCTAAAAATGAAACTGATGGCAAAGAACTTTTAAAGACAGCCACCTTGGAGCACATTGCTTTGTTTGTACCACCTGAAATAACTATAAAACAGTACAAGTGCACTTACTGTTCCTCTCTGAAAAGCTGGTAATGTTCATGAATCAGTGAGTTTCTTGCATTTTATTATTAATTTTCATTGGTGAATTGATAGAGAATCTGTTCTTCATATTCCATGATCATTCGTGTTGCCTTGCAAGGCGCTTTTTGTTTCATCAAGCTAGGTTTCCATGTGCGCGCATTGCGTACAACGTATTGCGTAGTTCGGGGGGGGGGGGGGGCGTATTGCGTACTGCGGATACCATTTTCCATGTATCCGCAAACCAGGCGTATACTGTACGTATGTATGTTTACTTTGGTAGGATTTGGCGCCATTTTGTGGATGTTACGCGCGTCTACCCTGCGTGATGCGTACAAAATCGCTACACAGAGCGATTGAAACGCACAGGCAACACGCAGTACGCACTACGCACTACGCATACATGGAAATGGGGTAGTTAATTTTAAGTCAATCAACTATTACGCACTAGGCAGTACGCAATACGCAGTACGCAATACGCGCACATGGAAAACCAGGTTAAGGGGATTTGACGGAAGCGCGTTAACATATCTTTAATATTAACCAGAGAAAACAAATAGTTCAGAAAAACATTACCGCTATTCACAAATTGCAACCCCAAAATGAAATCAAAGAGATTCAAAAGTTACCAAAAGCGTGAACATAAATGTTCGAATACCAATCTCAAGAAAGAAATTTAACTCATGACTTGAGACAGGCAGTCACCCATAATGGGCAACTGGTGGTTTTAAACTTGTCCCCTCCGCCTTTGAAGTATTCTTCATTAATGGCAGATTCTAGTTTTTCCAAAACATCTAGGGCTAACCACAAAACCCAGTTTTATCACTCATGCCAAAAATAAAAAAACCAGGCACGGTAGGCCTGTCAATTTTAGCTCAGCTGACTTGCTAGTTAGCTACGCTTATAGGATGCCTTGTTTGTCCGTCCAGAAATCTGTCCGTCCACAATTAACATATTTGACTCCTCCAAAACTGTCAGCCAGATTCATTTCACACTTGGCGGGGATGTACTTTGGGCGGGTCTCTATCAATTTGGTTCAAATTGTCATGTTTCAATGTTTTTATTATTATTTTTTTTTGGGGGGGGGATTATTTATTGATCTTTTTGTTCTTGTTTGGTGCAAATCCAAAAAAATCTTCTCTGAAACTGCTCAGCCAATTACTTTGATATCACACATGAACATTACTAGGGGCTCCTTTTTCTTAAGTTGTTAACCAGATAGTGCTGTAAGTTTTTCTATTTTTTATGATTTTTTGTGTGTTTTTCCTTTTATGGGCTTCTCCAGAACCATCACTCAGATTAAGTTGAACGTTGTGGATATGTTCCATATGAAAGGGTCAAGCAAAGTTGATCACTAGGTGGCAGTGCTATGGGTTCCTGATTTCTAACAATTTTTTCAATACGGAAACTTATCAGTAAAGGTACCTTTCCTATTAATTAGCTCCGCTGACTTGTGAGACATTTCAGCTGATAGGACGGTCCTTCCTCTGTCGTCTGTCCATTCACAATTCACATTTTCAACTTCTTGCCCAACACAGTCCGCCAGATTAACTTCAAACTTGGTGGGGATGTACCTTGGCTGGGTTTCTACTAAGTTTGTTCAAATGAGTCATTCTCCAGCAATTTTAGGATTTTTTTTATTTTCGAACAAAATTGTTTACTAGTTGGCACTGTTGTGGCTTTCTGATTTATTTATCATTATTATTTTTCAATTCTGGTACATATGGGTAAATATGCCTTTCCTATTGATTACTATGTAAGTAAATGGGCATTCTAATGCTAATTCATATTTTCGACTTCTTCTTCGAAACCATAAGCCAGATTTTATTATTATGTTTAAAGAACTTTGTTTTTGTTCTTTTTGGGGGCAAATCTAAAACAATATATTTCTCCAAAACCGCTCATTCAATTGGTGTGATATTACATAGGATCACTCGCAGGGACTCTTAGTTGTTAATTTGTTCACCAGCTGGTGCTGCAATTTTTGTCTGTTTTTTTAATGATTTTTCTGTGTTTGTGTTTTTATTTTAATTTTTTTCTGTTTGTTTATTTATTTATTTATTTATTTATTTATTTATTTATTTATTTATTTATTTATTTATTTATTTTATTTTATTTTATTTTATAGAGCTTTTTGCTATTTTTGACTTCTTCTCGAGAATAATCATTCAAATGACGCTGAAACTTGGTGGATATGTTCCTTGTTAAATGGTCAAACAAAGTGTTCACCAGGTGGCACTGCTGTGGATTCCTGATTGTTAACGAGTTTTGTAATTAGGGTACCTATTAGTAAATGCACCTTTTCTATTGATTAGCATGCAAGTCAATGGGCAGTCTAATGAATAATTCACATTTTGGACTTCTCTGGAGTAACTGTTAGTCAGATTGACTTCAAAGTTGATGGCAATGTAGCTTTGGTGAGTTTCGACCAAGTGTGTTAGAGTGGTCATGCTCCAGTGATTTTTAGATATTCTATGCTGTTTTGGTAGGGATTTTTAAAAAGGTTTTTATAGGCCAGCTTAAGATGGGAGTTTCTTCTAATGGTAATAACTTAAATAATTTTGCCCAGGTTTGTGTCAAACTTGATAGGGAAGTACCTTTTATAAGTGTCTCCCTATTTTGTGCAAGTGGTCATTCTCTACTGGGTTTTTTGGGGGGGGGATCTTGACCTCATTCCAAAGATTACAGGACAATTAACATGAGTCGCAGAACACAGTTCACTGCTCACAGCACAACATAGTTAATGATGTATTTATCAAATAGTTGAAAAACAATACCCATATTCATAAACTTCACCCAATAATGACAACAAAGAGATTCAGGCAAAATATTACTTTAAAGAGTTCTTAAACATTGCTGAAACTATGTCGAGACAGATTGTTTTAAAGATAATGTCATGTGACGTACTGTAAACTTACTGTATTTGTTACAAACCTAGCCTCATCTTTTTTGTCTTTTGCATTGGTAATGATGGACTGCTTTGTCTGAAGTTGAAAATTTAATGTAAATCTTGTGACTTGATGTACACAGTTTTTCTCATAAATCCTGCCCTCATACTCTTTTGGCAATATTGTATGCAAATGTGTACGTTCTTATGCTGCAACTCGATGCTAGCAACTTCAGCTTTGTGCTTACAGCAAATATCTCCAAAACAGCTCCTTGCTAGACTTTTCTTCAAAATGAGGGACCCTATACCTTACTTTTCATGGATACCTGTGTGAATTAAGTAAACGTTTCACGGAGGTAAGAAAATGTAAGGAAGCAAGTGCATGATGTTTACCGGTTTGGCTTTTAGTGTCATATTAGTAGAATAGAAACAACAAATGAATTTTATTTGTGTACAGCCGTAATGGCCTCTTCACAATGCAGAACCACTTCAGGTACTATTTATACTTTTTCATGGCTTCATAAGCCACAACAAGCTTACAATTGTTTTGGCATTTACTAGGTTAACGCACACTTTTAGGTAGGGTCACTGATGTTTTCAGAGTCATAGGGTGCATTAGGCCTATGTCACATGTTTACTGTTCTTGTTAATCATGAAATGCTGAAAGTGTAAACGTATAATTTATACATTATATTTGTGCTGCAAAAAATAACAAAATTGAATAAACTTGTTAACTATTTTCTTGACCCTCTTGTTCGCCTGTTTTGGCGTGTAACACGGGAAATATAACTGTAATCAATGATCTGCAATAAACTTTCACACTGATAGTAGTGCTTGTTACTTCAGACAGGCAAACCATGTTGCTGGTGAGCACATATATCAACACAATGGGACGTGATATTAGCTCAAGGCACACGACATTCGCTAACCCACTGTCCGTCCTGCATCAAAAGCTGTTATCTTATACAGTGACATTTGTCGATGATCTGTTATGTTTGCTGCAGTGTTTCAGATATTTGTTTCTCTCAGATATACGGAGATAACAATATAAGCTCAGCAGACATGTCAGTAAATGTTAAAAGGGTTGCCATCTGCCATCCGGTCATACGCAATTCACATTTCAGGCTTATGCTCCGAAAACGTTAGCCAATTTTACTTCAAACGTTGTGCTAACTTTTCTCTTTAGCGTGTGCACCAAACCCCTTGAAATGGTCACGCTCCAAATTAAAAAAAAAACATATTTTTTAATAATCTTTTTTTGTTTCCTTTTTTGGGGCAAATTCTATCTCCATAACGACTTATCTAATTGTGTACAAACAACACAAGGACACCCCTGGAAATCCGTGCTGTCTAATGTGTTTACTAAATGACACTGTATTTTTTATTTTATAGAATGAATTTTCGTATGCTTTTGCTATTTTCGATTTCTTCAAAACTGTTACCCAGATTGACCTGAATATTTATGGAATTGTTCCCTGTAGTAGGGCCAAATAAAGTTATTCACTAGGTGGCAATTTTGCAGATACTTTTTGGTCTGTACACACATTCCAATTGATATCAGTGCAAGTCATGGGGATTTTAATTCAAATTCATATTTTCAAGTTCTCAAAAACCGCCAGCTAGATCCAATTCAAATTTGGTGGTTCTCTTATCAAAATTGCTAAAGCTTTTAACGTACGCTTTTGGAATAATTTAAAAATTTGGTCTATTTTCTAAAATTGTTCACATAGCCACGGTTTATTTAATTTTGTATCGTTTATGATATTTTTTTGGCCGAATATTACCAAAAAATATATTCTTGGAAACCACTCACCCAGTTTCGACATTTCTGGATGCACATTCTTCTTGATTTGTTCTTCAGGTGGTCCTGCAACTTTTTCTTGTCTTTTTTTCATGAATTTATGTGTGTGTTTTATTTTTGACGTTTTCCACAAAACCGTCAATCACATGGTTCCGTACTTCATGGATATGTTCCTTGTAGAAATATGAAATGAAGTTGTCCACCAGGTGCAATTGTTGTAATTTTCTGACGTACATTTTTCATTTCAGGTATGCAGCTGTAAGTAGGGGGCCTACGTATATTTCTATTGATTATTATGCTAGTCAATGCACACTCTTATATAAATTCACATTTTCAACTTGTCCGAAACTGTTGGCAAAATTCACTTTGAATTTTGTGGCAATAATTGTCTTGTGGATCTCTATTAATTTTGTATAAATGGTTATGGTTCTTTGATTTTACTATTTGAAACGAGTTTTTTTTTCTTCTGGCCAAATATTCAAAGACTATCTCCATAACTGCTCATCGAAGTGCTCTAAATCACACCGAAACAATCCCTGCGCTAGCGGACATGAAACTGCAGGGCCCTGAATGCATAAAAAAGCTTTACATTTTTTATTGGGTTGATCTTTAAAAAGCCCTGTATTATACAAGATTTGCACTGGGTGCCTGTAATCGTAAATGTAAGAATAGGTATATGTGTCCATGCGTGCAAGTATTTGCATTAAACATTGGGATTTTTTTACATTACTGCCTTCTAATAAACATTTCAGCTGAGTTCGTTCAAACAGTCACGCTCCAGAGATATTTGAACTTATCGTTAATTTTTTTTTTGGCAGATCTTAAAACTTTGCACGGCCAGTTGCTTTGAATTGCATAGTGACACGTCTGGAAACTCATAGAGTATCATTTGTTTCCTCTTTCAAATAAATGATTTGTCGCTTTCTGGTATTTTCCACTTGCTTCCCAAAGTCCCTTTTCAGATGATACTGAAATTTGTTGGGTAAGGTTTCTTGTGAAAGAGTCATAGAAAGTTGGTTACTCACTGGTCTTGCCATGCATCCCGGATTTTTCCAGTTCGCGAATTTATTGGTTAATGCATACTGTGTAAATCAATGGGGCTTGCAATGGGAATTTACTTTTGCGACTTCTCCAAAACTGGATGCCACATTCACTTTAAACTTGATTCAGACGTATCTTGGATTAGCCTCCACCACATATTTTTTTCAAATTGTTATGCTCCAGTGATTTTGTGGATTTTTTATGATTTTAATTTTTCATTTTTGACAAAATCTGAAAAGCTCTCTGAAAGCGCCAGTCCAATTGCTTAAAATTGCATAGGTACACTTTTTGAGACTTTAAATTTGTTTAAGAGATGGTGCAGAGCTATTTTGGGAATTTTTTGCGTAAAGGTGTCCTAAGCTTTACTATATACATGGCCCGCTCGCCCATGATTGATATATGTAAATACCATGCCCCCCCCCCCAAAAAAAGACATTGAGAGGACTTGCGTAGTATCTTTGCACTGTTACAGGTAAATACTTGCAGAGTCAGTAAATAGACTGCACAAACGGCCTTCATCTATTTTGGCGGCCAAAAATATCAGAAACGTATGTCCCTTGCTGTTCACATGTGCCTTACCCATTGCTTCGGTCACACATACATCCTCCCCATGCATGAGTTACCGTGACCTGCAGCATGCACACTCTGCAAGGAAAATTTTTGCTTTAAAACGTACCAGCTTCATTACTACCACGGACCCTCTGATATTTCGTCCAAGGACATTCCTTACCTTACTTACCAGAGACGCTGCATATATTGCATTAGCAGCATCGTCGTTATTGTTATTCTGATTTTTGTCGGCGCTATATCTTATATTTACATGTGCTGAATTTTGGCCCTGTTTCGTTATTTGTTACCACACTGATTTTCATGATAGAAAACTTATACAATCTTCTGATGTTTTGGACATGAATATAGTTTCATCACATTGTGCTGTGTTTCATACCGTATGTGCTAACACACACACACACGAAAGCATATAGATCCGATTTACTAACTCACAATTACTCTACATGAAGAGTTCCACATATGTATATGGAAAGCCACATACAATTCCTTTATAGCTGATGGTGAAACTATCATTAATATATCATTTAAGGGAAATTAGTTTGGACTGCGTGATATTTACTTCTCTTGAAACCAAGAAAAATTACATTGGACTATCGTAAGCAACAATTTTGTTTGTCCTGTTTGAAGCAAGAACGATCTCTTGAAATAGCAAAACATGTGCAAACCCCAATGTTCAGGACAACTTGTGCCTGGACTAACTTTCCCCTTGGTTAAATATCCCCATGGTAGGAAGTCTCGAGCATTTTGACAGCTTTCCCCTAGTATAAGTACCTGTGTTCCAATATCCCCGAGTATATTTACCACTAATGTATATCTTAAATCATAAGGCGTCTTGCTTCAAAAAAAAACATCAGTGATATGTATGTATGTAGGTATATATATATATATATATATATATATATATATATATATATATATATATATATATATATATATATATATATGTATGTATATATATATATGTATGTACATATATATGTATGTATATATATATATATATATATATATATATATATATATATATATATATATATATATATATATATATATATATATGTGTGTGTGTGTGTGTGTGTGTGTGTGTGTGTGATGTAGTTTACTTACAACAACTGGTATTAAAAGATTTTTCCCAGAATACGCCATCTGCCCATGCCGACATTATCATCAGCTTGGTGACCCTTTTCGCGTAGTTTTCCCCACGTGTTAAATTAATATTAAAAACTTAATGTGAATTTGTCAACCTCTGAAGAAGAAAAACATTTAATCACTTTTACTTTTTGCCGATTACATAAAAAGGATTTTAAGAAAACTGTTTATTTCAACAAGTCTTCAATTTTATTAAATGACACGCCGTCCTTAACACTGTTTTGCATGAAACCAAACATGTACACCTGGATATCTATTCATGGAAAATTATAAATGCTTTGCCTCAAGTGAAAGTGATGGATACATATGAATGGTGAAATCAAACAAACCCGTAGTATCTCAGTCATTTCTGATAAAGCATGGAATGCACAGCAAATTAAAAAGCTCTTTGGGAAAATAAATCTTGACATTTTAATTGGCATATTAAAACACTGCTGTGGTAAGTTGTTGAGTTTGGTCATCAGAGACAGAGCCGTCGAAAATAGACCAAATTTTTAAATTATTCCAAAAGCGTACGTTAAAAGCTTTAGCAATTCATTCAGTAATAAAGAGCCATACCCCTGACCTCCTGAAAATTAAGTGATATAAAAGAGGTCATATCAGTAGGATTTTGGAGGATTGATCACCTGCTCCAAGCACATGGGACTTATGGATATAATTTTATGTGAACTTTTAAAACTACCAGTTGCCCTTTATGGGTTATTGCCTGTCTCAAGTCAGAAGTGAAATTTGCAAGAGGGATCTATATAGGGCCTTGCCCTATTTCCCAATTGTATCCTTACGGAAATAAAAATGTGTCTACACCAAGACCATAATGCAACTCACCTCTAGTCAATACGGGTAAATCACATATAACTATAGGCCAGAAAATATAACCAAACATGTAGGTAAAGTTAGCACAAAAGACCAAATTACTACACATCTAGTCAAATCTGAATAGGAAGACCACAAAGCAGGACAAATATTCCTGAAATATGCATAATGCTAGTTCCTACATGGTTGTATGTACTGTCAATCACTTCTTTATGATGACCAGATCAGGGTTTTAGATCATTGGTCCAAGCAGACATACAGATCAGTCTAACATACACACAGATTCTCCAAACAGGAATACTGTCCAAAGGAGAGAAGTATTAATATTTTATAAACTTTCAAACCGAACATGCTACCATGGCCAAAATGCAAAGAAAGATTTTGCATTTGATCCAAACTGTGCGTTTGATGCTTAACTTTTTCTTGAACAACGTTTGCTTGGGACAGGTAATGTGTCCAGCAACTTGTTTGCTTACAAACAACTGTGGGAAATAATTTAGAAAATGGTTTTACGTGATATTTATTCATATGCAGACTTTTTACATGTGCTGCAACTCGCAAATAAGAACCAACAACCTTATCATCTCGGGAAACTATTGAAACAATGTGCATGCACGCATCCTAACTGAGACGTTCGAGTATTTTTTTTAAATATAGTCATTTAAAAAGTCCGGAAATTAGCTTCATATTAATACATATTTTTCCCTGCTTAGACAGACTGTTATGCACGATGGTCTCAATGGACAACCCTTAGATCATCGCGCTTTACAAGAGTCCTTCTTGGCAGGCAAATGCATGTTCCCTCAAGATAGAAACCAACTTTGTCAAATGCACTGGCTGAAACAAAACTACATACCACAATATATGGCGGGGTATTTATAAATATCTGAATCATCAGTGTGTCTTCTTTCAAGAGTCTTTCTTATATATACTGCCACGTTTCATTCTCTCTCTAAGGTATCCTATGTCGGCGTACAACAGCACACACTAAGTTTCACACTAGCAACATTATATCCATACTTCAATGTGTTCATGCAGCTATCAACGCAAATATAAGGGGTTTTAATCCTGTAACACTGCAGCACAAAAGCCGCTACATAATTGTTTTTACGTCGTACGAGAGGATGTGAATCACTACTGTAATAGAGATGGGAACCTGTTTACAATAAGCCATGAACTGGCTCAAACTACAAGAATATCAAAAACATGAGCAAAATTTAAAACCAGATATTTTTATTTGCCCGCAAATCTTCATTTTCATGTGCATTTTACATGACCTATTTGTTCCTTTAGTTTCTTGCTAGCAAGCAGAGAAAAATCTATCCCACTTTTTATTTCATTTTCTTGCAATTAGCATAGATAGAAGAATCAGCATTTTGACTTATTCAGGTGTAAAACGCAAAGGTTTGTCTGTTCGAGTCTTGCCCGCATCAGAAAAAGACTTTCAAACGGTACACTTTATTAACGATAAAACAAGTGTAAAGTATGGCCCTTTGCAAGATATTAGCAAGGAATAATACAATACATTTTTGTTCCAGCATAGGACAGCCAATGTGTGTTAAGTTTTATTAACATTGCTCTACCCTAAGCGATTATTGGCGACTAATTAAGTAAGATATATTCAATCTAAACCGCCCGTTCGAACCTCGGTTCGAACCAGTTCGTGATTTTTGAGGCATGAACTGGTTGAACTAGCGGTTCGGTCGAACCGCTGCCACCTCTACATTGTAATGAGGGAAAGTTTACATTGCTAGTATTACAGAGGTAATGCAGTGCCACTTGGGTATTTACCCAGCCCTTAAACATATCCGTCTGGTTAAAACATATTCCTACATTATTTATATACATAGGACTTGTGCCTGGATTTTAAGTCACTTTCCAAATGCTAAATGTAGCCATAATTTATTTTACAATTACCTATGGGACACCAAAAATACATTTTGCTGAAAATCTCGGAAAATGAAAATCTGTTAAAACCTAATACAATGAGGTATCTGCTAGGTAAAAAAACATAGTTAAGACCAAGAGGATGTTAAAAAAAGCTAGTCTACAATTGCAAGATGATCGAAGGACCTGTGTCCCTGGCACAATATTTTCAATATACCACATAAGGGACCTATACAACATAATAGCAAGAGGGTGAAAGAGTTGCAAAAGCTGTTGTGTTTATTGAAAGAATGTAAGAGCTAGACATAATAGGGATATCTTGAATCTGATCCCAAGGTTGTTCCTTAATATGAAATGGTATATATACAAGTAACAGGGAGGAAATGATATCGTTTAGCATTGGAACATGAACAACATAACAACATAGACAAATTGAGAGGTAAAAATATGATTTTTTGCATATTTGCCGGTGCAACAATTAATTACGGTAACGCAATGGTACCTGGTATTGTAGATTATATTATCAATAATAAAGCATAAATGTAAAGTATTAAAGTATAACAAATATACCACTTTACTTTCAAAGAGTACTGATATGGGATGTATGTTAGGGATGCTAACATGGGGTATCATATTGTGTGAACACATTTGCTAGAATACATACTTGCTGTTAAATAAAAAGTGACAAAAGTGAAAAAATGTCTGTATATGGTCATGGAAAACGTCAGCATAGATACAGTTCCAGTATGATGTTACGAAGATGAGATCTAGTGTATGTGCTTTGATGAGTGTTGCATCTGTTATTCTTTGCTGCAGACGAAATTTACTGATAATGCAAAGAACAGAACGATCATCTGAAATTAAGCTATAATGATAGATACCTCTTACCTGCATCCAATGTTTCTTTGGCAAGGGTCGGTCGGTGGCACCTACAACTTAGATCAAGGTCATTTAAAATAACTTACAGTAGACATGTTTCTACATTGGTCCTGTGTTGAAAATATCTAAGGCAAAGATACAATGGCACTAGGTATGTATATTAAAATCAGCACACAACACATATTTCCTATGCATGGTGCATTTCGTATGTATTTTTTCTATCTTATGAGGTTCTTGAGATATGCTTCTGGACAGATGGGTGGATGGATGGATGGACAATAGACGGATGGACCCACTGACTGTTCCTATCCTTACTAATTCACTGCCTCTTTGTGCGACCTTCGAGGGCGGCGGACAAAACCAAAACCAAAACCAAAACAAAAATGTGCGTAGTTGATGGGCAAAAGTCAATGGCATGTTCTATACTCGAAGGCTCAAAAATTGCCAAACGGACGTTACATTCTCGATGCTCGATATTACAGCACCCGAAATTCTATGGTGATTTCATTTCTTTCCATGTTACAAGCAATTGCACACACACAAACATCGGTCCTTTGTATGTTTATACTTTCGGTGGTCATAGCAAAAGTCATTTAACTGCAATCTTTTGCTTTGAAAATTGGACAAATTCACATGCATTCAACAGTGGGCTTAAGATAGTCCCACAGACTAGTGACATAAAACCTTGACACCATATACATGTTCTTATGCAGTGTAACAAGTGTAGATTACGTTATGGTACGTTATTATCGAATCATTCCAAAGAATATTGACAAAAATTCCAGCACAAAATATAGGTAAAAAATGGTAAATGTGCAAAGCAAACACTATGCACAGGAGAAGAATATATCTTTTATAGCTTTGAAGTTCCCTAAAAAGCCAATGTCAAATACCCCTAATTACCATTTCTTGTGCCTCTGAGCACAGACGCACGATGAGCAATAAAATGTGTATTTCTGATACAGCATTTTCAATAAATCAATTTTTTATTCAAATTAGGATATAAGTAAGCTTAACGAGTGGGTTTCCTTGAGATTGCTATCTATTAATGACACAATCCTTCCAGCCTGTGGACATCGTTATATCTTAGAAACGACTATTTACACTTTCGTTTGCACCAGACGTCATGAAAGTGCTCTCAATGAAATACAACAAACCATTCCCGAAGTGTACGAGATTATGACCTCAGGAACTACAAAAATATTCTCCCGATAACTCTGTTCAGATCCTTGACTTGGAACAATGCTTATATGTCTGGTGCACCATGTCATCACAGAAATTAACAAAAACAACATGACCTGTACGGAGTCCAATGCGAAATCACATGATTTGTATACCCTTTTTGTCAGTGGAATCGGATTTGTCGCTATATATTCAACCCACAGAACATTTTGTAATGCACGTTTACATATATGGCCTGGAGGTCAATACCAAATGCTTCATTGTATTTTTATTGTTAATGCCTGTATCAAATCTGGAAAACCATTGCTTTCCTTTTTCACAAAAAAATTGCATGCATACATACATACATACATACATACATACATACATACATACATACATACATATACGCATACTTACATTCACGTGCATTTGTGTTTATGATATATATATATATATATATATATATATATATATATATTACCAACGCATTCTAGTTTAGAAATTTAATGTCAAGTGGCAATCAAATCCAACCAGTAGCATTGGGTACCGAGGCTGTTAGTATCCTTGAAAGCCTGCTTATTTGAACTTCCAACCTCTCATTTCCAAGATATCAAATGGCAAGCCAATTTTGGCTATGGTTAAGCCACGAATAATTGACACCATGATCAACTTAGAAATTTGGATCTATATTGAGAAGGGATGTTCCAGAATAAAAACAATCAGCAATAAATATTGCAGCACAGAGCGAGAAACGTGACCTAATTATTATATTTTGTGGAGCTTTTGAACGCATTGTTGACTCCAGGTAGTCCACCTTGTCCTCTGGTTAATCTAATGCCAAGTACGGGGCAGCCCTTTTTAGCACGACTTCTGTTCAGGTGTATGCACTTTTACAACATATGAATGTGCGATTTTGGTGTTTATTCCTGGTATTTGAAGGAAGCATATTCCAAAGGGATTGCATTTAAATCCCGAAGGATTTCACGTTGATTCTGCGGACATCTTTTCTCAAATTTGTCAGAAACATTTTAAAACAATGATAATTATCCGCCTTTATTCTAAAAGTCATTTATATAAGTATAATTGGCGAGTTATAGAGTGGAATATCGAATTCATATTTTAATCTACGCTTGCCAAATCCAGAATATTATGAGTATTGTATATGAATTATGGAGGTATATTTTAAATATATATATATATATGTATATATATATATATATATATATATATATATATATATATATATATATATATATATGTATATATATATGTATATATATATATATGTATATATATATATATATATATATATATATATATATATATATATATATATATATTGTTTGTTTGAAAGCTACACGCATTAATAGCGATGTCACCACTACCTAAAGTCCGGGCTCTTTTGGCATGCTGCTGGTCGGCTTGACTATCTCGGCCTGGAGAATTTGGTTCCACTAGTCTGTGAGTCGCTGTGCCAATTAGTCCAGGTTGGCAACAGGTTCGTTGCTCTCTGATTCACGTGGAATTTCAGTAATTCGTGAAAGTGGTACTAGATGGTGCGATAAGGTCAAGCCTTGAATAGCACCATGCATTCACGTTATGTAAACCAAAATAATAGAGTACAGTAAAAATACTGCTTTTATGGAACTTTAATACCTTAGTCAGAAGGGTATGACGAAAATTGAATAGGATAACTTCATGACAGATAGATGCTAGATTTTGTTTTTGATAATTATATGAACAAAAACAGGCCTATCACAAACATCATAAAAATTGATTCAGAGTATATTAAAACGATGTATTGATTTTTAAAATCAAAGATTTTGACAGTAAACGACTTAAAATAAATTTGCAATGTCCTTTTTTTTAGGGGGGGGGGAGTCAAGCAGCATTTTTCTGATTATGTGTGGCAAGACTCTCTTATAGTGAAAAGTAAAATTTTGCCTTCAATTTGTCCTGAGAAAGTTGCCGCACCGCTTTATGTCAAGCCTTGTACATATATAAGCCTTAATTATTGTGTACGCGAGGTTCCATGATACAAAGGGGAAATACCGAAAATTCAAGCCCAGATATGCATGCTTAGTATATATATATATCACTTTCAAAACCCAAATTACTGAGTTACCTAGTTTTAATCTATCTTCCGGTGGAAGCCGGGGGACATATTGTTTTAGTGCCCATTCTTCCGCTTCTTCTGCTTCTTCTTGTTGTTGTTGTTCAGGTTCTTCAACGCTTGGTTTCCGTGCGATAAGTCTTGAAGGACTTGACAGAATTTGATGAAACTTGATAGGATTATGTATCTAGGCACGACCTAGGTTGGGATGGTATTTGGATGACCTTGAGCGAATTCTCAAGGTCACAGGGTCACTTATGTGAAATTGGTTTCCTTTCGATAAGTCATGTAGAACGGGATGGAATTTGCTGAAACTTGGTAGGATTATGTATCTTGACAAGACTTAGGTTGGGATTGTATTTGGGTGACCTTGACCTAATTTTCAAGGTCACAGGGTCATTTATGTGAAATTTGTTTCTCTGCAATAAGTCTTGAAGAACTTCATGAAAATTGCTAGAGTAATGTATCAAGGTGAGAGCTAAAATAGGATTGTAATTTTCAAGCAAACTTGGTCATTTGTAATTTGTTATCACCTGTAGCTTATTCAGAGACGTAAGTATTCTACCGGGAGACATTTGATTTTCTGTTGGAAAATCAGTCTGTTCTAGTTTGTTACATGTATTTTAGGCTGAAATATGCTCATTTCAACATATCTTGTTAAAGCACAAGTGCATTATATCCTTGAGATGAATTGTACATGAATATATCATTGTGACCCAGATACTTTGACCCATTGACATACCTGCAATTCATAACATGTATTTTAGTACTGCTATCCGCCTCTATTGGCATTCATGAAACAAGTTGAGTGATGCGGATCTAGTATAAGGTGAAGAGTGAATGTGTTTATGAGAGTGATCAAGATATTTGACCATGTGCTTTCTCTTTCTGATACGACACATCCCAGAGTTCAAAGGTTATGTAGCTTACATATATTAATTAAGACTGCCTCAGCCATTGAAATGTTCTGTCAATGGTGCTATGTTTCCTTATAGATCGGGATACAGAATATACGTGTATTAATACTAAGCAAAAGGTATTAGTCACTCTACTCGACCAGACTTCTCACCCTTTATTTCACGTACACTGCTGTGTTTAATAATGCACAAAACCCCCAGTTTCGTTCATTAGACCCTGGATTTCTTTTTTGAAAACCCTGGATTTTGTAGGGAAACTGGGAGTTTTGCTAACAAAATCATAGGCTTTATCACCTAACCCTGCGTTTTTGCTTAGTAATTGAACTTTGATATGATTTTGGAGTTTTGAATTTTGAGCACGAAAGACTCAATTTAAGAGCAAAACGCTGAGTTTTGATCACAAAACCCTTGGTTTTGCCAGAAAACTTTGGATTTCGTAACACTATAAAATTACAGACCGAAACCCACGGTTTTGCTATCCATTAAACCCTGGTTTTGTAAAGTGTGAGAACTAAATCCTGGGTTTTGCGAGATTGCAAAACTCTGGGTTTTGTGACATCACAGAGTCCTTGGTTTTGAAAAAGTGCAATACCCAGGGTTTTGTTACCAACTAACCATGACAGTTGTTACTTGGTAGGCCAGTCAACATACAAATAGCGCCAAACAACAAGTGGTTTAATTAGTGTGATCATTCACATCATTATTGGTTACCACACACATGGTCTAAATTGAGTTCCATATGACACAGTCAGGCTATATTTGCTTCTAGTTGTGATCACTGTCGCGAACAGCTGTTTTCACTTACGACAGTGTAAAGTAAGTGCAAAATAATTCAATTTGTTTTGATTTGAGCATCCAATCACACACCGAAAGCCGTGTTGTGAGTGGTTGGTGTATCCATATGACCAATAATTTGGCGGTAAATTACAAAACCATGGATTTGCGACATCACAAATCCCAGAGCTCTGTTAATTATTCAAAATAATTGAACTGCAAAACCCCGAGCTATCATAACAAAACTCAGGGTGTGGAAAGAAAAGCATGAGTTTTGTGAAAAGATTGAATAAGAAAGCAAAACCCTGGTATATGTTACAAAACCCGGATATTTGTGTACACGTTTCTGATTTTGATACAAAAGCTTTGGTCTTGCGAATAGTCCAGGATTCTGTGCATTAGTTGAAACAAAATGCAAAAGTTGTGATATATGTTTTGTTATCCTGGGTAGTTAATAAAACCTAGGGTTTTATCACAAAACCCTGGGTTTTGTAAACTACCTAGGATAACAAAATTCGCAAGCAAAACTCAGGGTATTGTTACAAAGCACGTGGTTTTACGTACAATATCCTGGGTTTTGTTTGAAAACCAAGCGTTCTGTGAATTATTGAGCAGTACAACGTCTATCCACTCCGTCAACATTTCGGGTAAGTGCAACTGGTAATTATGGAAAGGATATCAATAGTTAAAAACAACACAAATTTAGCACTGACGGGATTTAAAACAGATGCGGGTACCCGTTCTTAAACAATTTGAAGAAGTAATAGTCCCAAGAAATGTCTCTTTGTAATTGTGAATTGGCCAAATTGTATCCGTGGAAGTTGTGCATATCAAAGTTGGCCTTTTACTTGCCTGTTAAAGCTAACCATACAGCAATTGGGTGTGAAGATGCGTGAACCATCCATCTTAATAACTTCTGTATATATTGTTTACTTTTTAAGATTTATAGGCCACAGGCGTTATTAAAACATGTTCAACTGTACCAGTACTTGAGTTGAACTTTTTATTTGGATTCTTCTTTTTCTTGAAAAACCTTACCCGAAAAGGTTATATTGGAGATTCAGCCAGTTGAAATATCCATGTATGAATTTTCTGGTTAGTTACACGCCATTTTATCGTGTTTGTTGTTTTGTTCCCAGTCAGAAATATAACTTAAAGTAGGAGTTGGTTAACAAAAAAAACAAAAACAACAAAAAAAAAAAAAAAAAAAAAAAAAAAACAAGGAACAAAAAAAACAAACAAAAAAAAAACAAAAAAAAACAACAACCCTAGGTTATATATCTTGACATAGTATGAAGAGTTGTAAATCAATTTATGATATACAGTATCAGCTCGACATTACTAATATTTGCCTGACAAGATCCAGTGTTTCCAAGCGCAACATTTTTCTCTGAAGGAGATAATTAATATCTTTGCATACGTACATCACAGGATGCACTATAGTATACATTTCATGATTTTATCTTATGTTGTTCGTTACATATAGAACCATATGGACTTGTCACTTGAAAAAAAGTGAAGGTCAACATGAGCCTCTACTGTACATTACACCATCCTGTCTGAAACATTTCATTAGTTTTTCTTCCGAATGGATGTAATAGACGGACAAACGTACCGTTGCCACTATCCCTACAGTTTCGATATCTTCCTATGTCACCTTTGGTGGCAAAAAACAACAATATAAACCACATCTGGTGATCTGGTACTTATGCTTTAAAGCGATAAAAAACAGGTCTCCACAGGTCACAAAAAGATGCTACTGTCCTACTGGAAAGCTGAATCCTTTGATACATGGTATGTCTTGCCATGGGATTAAAATCTATTTGTGCTTTAACTACATCTGGCTGCTTGTATGTTTCCTCGGAAACGGAGAGATGTACTATATATCTTTTATCTCTGTTTATTGTTTTGTAAAGGATACGAGGTAAGATATGTCTGGTATATCTCGTATTATACGTGATGCGCTTCATAACCCACACTATGCGTTCAAAGGTCTCAACGAATTTATCAGCAGAAGACAGAAATTGTAAGATTCGCATATTTCCATACAAGGATACCTGTTAATGCATACCGCCAAAGAGTTTGTTTTATTCATGCATTTAATAAATGACTAAACCGGCGTCATGCAAGCTCTTATTAAAACAATTAATCTATAAACCACGTTATATTGCAGGAAAATGGGTTCCTGTAATTATTTAGCAATGACAATGTAATATCTTTAAAGATACAAATATGAAAATCCAGTTATATGTATAAACCCTATCTCTCGCTCCAACTGACCTATCATGCACTGGTAAAGTAAGCTTACATCGTCCAAACAGATGCTTCTGTTTGCAGGTTGTCGAGAATTCATGGCTTTGTCAGAGGTCACAATTTGAAAGCAGGGTAAATTGATTTCTGCGTGGTCTAATGTCGTGGAGGAAAACTTGAAGTGTATTATGAACATGATGCCAGCTTTTTGCACACGTATGTATGTATGTATGTATGTATGTATGTATGTATGTATGTATGTATGTATGTATGTATGTATGTATGTATGTATATAACTTGTTCTGAGGAGTCGCCAGTAGCGTGTTCTATAACATGGGTGATTGTGAGCTTTTGTGTCGACGTTCTACGAATATTAATATATCAAACTTGGCGTAGTCAGTTGTAAAATTGTCTGTTTTTTTGTCCCTTTAGTGTGCAGATATTGCAGAGACATTTTTCTTGATGGGGGGGGGGGGGGTCTTGTTGCTTTCTGCCTCCCAGAGTACTTATTTCAGTGTAATGTGCATAATGGAATTGCGCGAAATAGGTCCTCCTGGGGGATTTTATCGACAACATTGCATAAAAACTTAATGCCGGCTCAGCAGATTGTGTCTAAATATGAGAATTGGTTATAAAGTGTACTTTTATCGTTGTGTCTTGTAGGTTTTTCCTGATTGTTTTTAAACAGCATTTTATTTCTTTCAGAAATAACTCTTACTCTGATGGAAAGCAAAGAATAAGTACCAACATAACATGTAACATAATTATATCCAATACATATATCAAATTTCTGGCACAAGCTACCATTTCCAAGTGACAGTTGACTTTAGTTTGCCACACAAAGATATAATTGTAAATGACAATATACTTAAAGTGTACCACAGTGAGAGTAAAGGTAACATGCATTTCTTTCTTCCCTTCATATTACAGTTAGTATCTGTAATACATTAGATTATTCTAAAAAAAACCTTTAAACTCCATTCATAACCTTATTTGTCTTCACTTGCAGCTATCAGGATTTTTTCTTGTTTCAATTAAAGGTAAAAAATCCCCTAATAACAATCAGAGGCAGTCACGAGATAAAAAACCTGAAAATTCTTTATACAACAATTGTCTTATTAACATTTAATAACATACATATGTAGAATAAAGTCTGTACCCAATATAGATTTGACTTGATTCAAGTTTCCCGTATCATACATTCATACTTGGATGTTCATTGGAGGTGCAATAGTTGATCATAAAAGAGCTGAATCTGTTGTCAGATCTATGTCGAGGCTGGTGGACAAATCTTCCAAGTGTCCTCCAGTAGGATAAAAGTACCATGCCGTTTGTCAGTACAGCTACATTAGTATATAGAAGGTGTGGTTGTTCAGACAACCTGATTTTTACAGTTAAAAAATCTGCTGATATCTAATACCCACATTTGTGTGGTTGTCAATTACAAATACCTGGAAGTTAGAATGATGTGTCCACCTGCACAAGATCATGCCCCAGTTTCTTCCTCGTCTTGTGTATCTGAGCACTGATAACCTGCTTTACCGGTTGTTACCTCAAGTGACTTGGCTTATTACTGTCATTGAACAAGACGGCTGAGTCGGCTTTTTTCTCTTTAAAAATTTGAAGACTACAATTATACTGAAAACAAACTTAATTATAATGGAACTAATGTTCTTGTTTCTTCTATTTCTTTGGAGAACAGCACCAAAAGGGAAAATTGTACTGTTTCTCATCTTTGATTTTCTTTGTTTTATTTCTGTGTTCCTGAGAAAAAAAAGGACATTCACTTCTTGTTGTGAAAACAGGAAACAGTTTTATCATAAGCTCAAAATACAGCTCAAATATATTACTTTACACACGTCTACACTAACTACTAATATCTCTAGTAAACCCAAATTCATAAACCTAGAAAATAAATACAACTGAGGAAATATTACATTCTGGTGGTGTATACAATGATTCTTTAAAAACGTTAACTGATCAATATGAAAATGAAAATGAAGGTGATGATAAACAGATAGATCTAATAACTAATTCCTCCTGTTATTTTGAAGAACTTGGAAATTTATTAATTTCAAAAAGGGCCCATTTCACTGAATTAAGTACACATATCAATTCGGCTCATGCTATGTTTGCCGAAATAGAAGCTTTCATATATGAGCTTCGTCAAAATCAGTTCGAATTAAGTGCAATCTATTTGCAGGAATGTTATTCCAAAGAAAATACTGACCTTTCCCTGGTGCAGAGTGAACCTAACACCTGTATTTCGCAGAGTAAAACATTCTTCAAAGGGTGGTTTAATCATTTATTTGAATAATAAATACAATTATCGTGATACGACGCTACATAATAGCTCAAAATTATGGGAAGGTCAGTTTATAGTGGAATGTGGTAGCGAGTTAATTAAAATCACATAATATTTAGAAACGTATACAGAGCACCCAGAGATTCTGTAGAGAACTACCGCATCTTTATTAACGAATTTTCACAATTGTTATCGGAATTACAAGCAAAAAATCAGGAGGGTATTATATGCAGTGATTTCAATATTGATTTACTGAAAATACATTAACGTGAGATATTTAATGAATTTTTCGATACAATAATGATGCATAGTTTCTTCCCCAAAATAACTTTTCCAACCAGTTTTTCAAACACCAAAGGCACATTAATTGATAACGTACTATGTAGAATCAGTGATATATCTCTGACAGCAACTTTCCGGATTATGGTAAAAATTCACTGATTTCAACCATATTTTTTCTGCCTGAACGCCCCAATTTAAAAAAACAAAACAAAAAACAAAAAAAAAAAACAAAAACAAAAACAAAAAAACAAAAACGAAAACAAAAAACAAAAAAACAAAAACAAAACAAAACAAACAAACAAAAAAATCACCAAAGCTATTTAAAATTACCAAACAATCCTCGTCGGATCTAATTGGATTTCATGACAAAATTCAAGAGAGTGACATTTGTTTAAAAAAAAAATATAGATGCTAATGGCAATCCAAACGATAATTATAATATTCTAAATAATATAATAACAGAAGCAAAACACAAACATATCCCATGCAAATTAGAAAATTTCCGAAAACATACACATAAATAAACATAACTGGATAACAGCAAGAACTCTACTGTCAATCAAATTCAGATATAATATGTATAAGTGATTAAAATGTACTCCCAGATTTCAATTTGTTTTTATCCTTAAAGACAAATCTATCGACTTATAATAATATTTTTTAAAAACCCATTCATAGACCTATAATAAAGTTTAATGAAACTTGTTTTCAGCGATATCAAAATGATAAAAGGAAACATGGACATCCTTAAAGGAAATACTCTTGAAAACAAAAACAAAACTTCCAGAATTCTTAACCAAAAATACAGGAAGAATTAAAGATAAATTAACCATCGCAAATACATTTTATAATTTCTTCACAAACGTAGGTCTTGACCTAGTGAATGAGAGGACAGAGCCCCGGAAAATGGCTACAAGCAGTACTTAAGCTAAACAATTGAACATAGATTTAAATTTTAATATGCTGATGCTGATGTCATCAATGACATTATCGAAAATTTAAAAACCAAAACAAGTCAAGGTGTTGCTGGTATGTGAACAAAACTATTAAAATTAATTAAAGATACTGTTCCAAACCGTTGACAATAATCATAAATCAGACTTTAGTAAATGGTATTTTTCCAGGAAAATTAAAAATTGCCAAAGTAACTCCAATCTATAAAAAAAAAGAAAATGGACACCTTTTTACCAATTATCGTCCCATATCAATATTACCTGCATTCTCCAAAGTTTTTGAAAAAGTAACATTCAACCTGTTCTATGATTATTTCAATCGTTATAAATTATTTTATAGTAGTCAGTATGGTTTCCGAAAATATCACTCAACTGAATAAGCTGCTGTTGAGTTAATAAATAATATATTTAAGGAAATAGATATTGGAAATCTTCCCATATGTATATTTTTGGACATATCGAAAACTTTTGATACTTTAAATCATGAAATTTTGATCAATAAATTGAAATATCATGGTATTCAATGTATATCATTGAGAGTGCTTGAAAGCTTCTTAACTAATCTTAAACAGTACGTTGAATATGATGATGTAAATTGTTATCTACTACCTATAACAACTGCAGTTACACAAGGCTCAATTTTAATACCTTTGTTATTCCTCATATATGCAAATGATTTAGCTAGTGCTAGTCCCAAATTCGTACTAATAATGTTTGCCGACGACTCTACCCTATCCGCTTGTTTAAATCAATTTGGAACCAACACAATTCATGATATTGACAAAAATATAAATTCCGAACTTTATAAAATCACTTAGTGGTTGGATGATAAAAAGTTATCTCGAATTGTTAAAAAAAAAACCAAAATATATGATAAGCCACCAACCCCCAAAAAATTCAAAATTTCTATTATATAAAAAAAAAATCTTAATTGAACGGGTTGAAACTTTTCATTTTCTAGGTATTGTATTTGATACAAACCTTACTTGGAAGTCTCATATAATTAAAATAAGTAGTAAGATCTCAAAATCTCTAGGGAGTTTGAACAAACTGAAAATAATTCTACCAATTGATCCAAAACTCAAATTTTATAGTTCCATCTTTCTTTCCCATATAAATTATGGGATTCTTCTTTTGGGGTTTAAAAGCCCTAGCCTAAAAACAATTCAAAAGAAAGTCATCAGAACCATACCATGCAGTAAATACAAAGCACATACTGACCCATTGTTTAAAAAACTATGGTTATAAAAAGTTGAAGATGTTTTTAAAATGGCAAAAATTAAGTTTTATCATAGATTCTTAAATCAAACTCTTCCTGTAAATATTCAAAAGTAACCTTTGTTCCCAAATACGGAAATTTATTCCCGTGACACTAGATATGCTATAAATTTGTTTGTTAATCGGCACTCTTTTTTTGGGGGCTAAAAACTGCCTTCGGTGCAGTTTACCAGTAACAATAAACTCGTTTTTTTTGCCAATTGTCATTCGAGAGAAATTTTATACACATAGTTATCAAGGTTGAGTAAGATATGCTAAAAACGTTTACATTCAATCTTATCAAGAAGTGATACGCCAACTTATTATACTTGTACAAACCAGCAATTAATGAATGTAAATTGTAAAACTTAATGTTATCTTACTATTTTAAAATCCTTTTTCTTCTCTTACTTCTTATTGAAATGTAGACATAGCAGAAAATTGTTGTTTTCTAACAGTCAGCCTTATGATCTTTTGCCATCATCTTGTATAATAGCTATAATGCCTACAGGGTGGCCCTCGTGATTGCGACATATTAATGTCTTGATGAGGGTCTCCCTGACCATTATACAATCTACGTTGTGCTACACTGTATGTTAAAAGTGTTGTAGTAAATTCTATCTGTGTATTGGTCAGTAAACGAATTCTGAATCCCGAAATCCTGAATCCCGACTTGTCAGTCAGCCTAGCTTATAAGATGGTCCGTCATCAGTCGTCCACCCACCATTCACATTTTCGACCTCTTCTCCAAAACCATTAACCTGATCCGCTTCAACCTCGGTGGGCATGTACTTTGGGTGGGTCTCTAACAAGTTGTTTAAATGGTCATGATCCAATGATGTTTCAAATTTTAATCCTTTTTTTGGTAAGTACATGTTTAAAAAGGTCAAAAAAAATTGTCCCTGAAGTGGCGATCTTGAGGATCCCTGATTTTTCACTTCAGGTGCAAGTCAGTTGATAGATGCATTCCTATTGACTGCTATGTAAATCAAGAGGGATTATAATGGTAATTCACATTTTTGACTCCTCCAAAACTTCCACAAGATGCACTTCAGACTGGTGGAAATGTAGCTTGGGTTACTCTTTACTGGATTTGTACAAATAGTTACGCTGCAGTAATATTTGGGCTGTTAATGAACCTTTTCTTTTGGGGGCAGAGCGGGGAAGCAAAATCTTAAAAAATCTACCTTTCCGAAAAAAACTGGTCTATTGCTTCAGAATGTATTTCAAGACTTCCGTTATTATATTCCAGCAACCAGAGCACAGGATAGTCATTATCTTCTTGTTGAAATTTCTGTATATTCTTTTACACATTGCTTGCAACACAATCATGCACCTGTGTTTTGGTTATGAAGATCTGCTTTCCTACATGCTAGAGTTTCCACTGTTTTGTATATCAACCATAGTGTTTACAAACTAGTCTTACCCATACCCGTTTATCGTAGAAAGTCTATAACATGTGGACCTTTTTCCACAGGAAGGGGGATATTTTTTCTCAGGAGGTCAAAAAACAATGGTATATTTTAAAACTTTTTGGTATTTATCTTTTATTAGATCAATATGTTAGGCTACCAAATCTAAAAGTTTAGGCCCAGATATTATTTTGTTCACTACAATATCAGTATTTTGTGTGATCAAGAGTCCAAAACCAGGGGCTGAATGATAACATTGTTAACACGTCAGGCTGTTGCAGTTTATTTTAAATATTAAAAGCTACATTACTTACAGTCAATAAAAGCAAAAAAATCCAACCTCTATGGCTATATTTGATGGGTACGCTGACAAAGCTGAATTTAAAGGAAAAAGTGCAGCACATGTGACAAACCGTTAAAAATGTTTTACTTAAAAACCATTGAACGTTTTGGAAACACCCGGACCTAAAGCCCGTGGGATACTTTATGATTCTCATATATAGATGTTTACCTTCTATCTATGTTTATCATGTAATTATCTAGATTTTAATCATTTTACTTTTATAATCGCTCCCATGCAGAAAGAGAGTTTCACAGTCTTACATACAGCAGGCTTCCAGCAGCAGGGACTTTTGTGATGATGTTGCCATGTGCTACAGTAAAAAGCAAATATTGTCAGGATTTGTCCATTCCATTACTGATATGCTCTAGAACGTGATACAAAGTGAAAAAAAAAGATATTGATACTCGTTCACTTCTACCAAATAACCAAACTACCATTTGTTTAGTGTTAACATATCACACAATGCACCTCTCTCTGTATTAACCGGGTACGCATATGTGTTATTTGGTTGGGGTTGTTAATTTACGCGTGCTTTTAGCACAAGCGAAGTCTGTGTCTAGACCACTGGTACATTAACAGAAAAACCGAATCATGGAACTGTTTAACATCTAGGTAACAAAGGGATGACTCAGTGGAGCAGTATTTTCACCGTACGGTGAGAATAGCGTTTGGTCTGTTTTCACCGTGCGGTGAGAATAGCGTTCGGAAGGAGTTTTGTCTATTTTCACCGTACGGTGAGGATAGATTTTTGTCTATTTTCACCATACGGTGAGAATAGCGTTTGGTCTATTTTCACCGTGCGGTGAGAATAGCGTTTGGAAGGAGTTTTGTCTATTTTCACTTTACGGTGACGATAGATTTTTGTCTATTTTCACCGTACGGTGAGGATAGGGTTTGGTCTATTTTCACCGCATGGGGATGATGGTACAGCTTGGTATATTTTCATGGTGAAGATAGCGGCGGTTCTATTTTCACCATTTGGAAATTAAGAGCCTTTTCGCAAATTTATGGTTATGGCTTGTCACATAGAACTAAGGCAAATTAATATTGGAGAAATGCTTACTTCAGGGAGATAGCTAGCTTTATAGTATAGTCAATAGGAAACGGGACCAAAGCAAAGTGCCCACTTACGGAGGGTTTACTGTAAAGCAATTACCTTGGCAGCGTGACAGCATAATGCCATTAAATGTTTGGCTTTTTAACATCTCAAATTAATGGATATGAATTTACTCTACCCACCCATCAGTCTTTCATTTTTGTTGCTTCGTGGATTTCTTTTTAATGCGATCCTTAACCAAAGTCATAACAAGATAGATCTATAAGTTACCCTTAAGTTCCGTAGCTTCCATCCGTGACAATATTAAAAAAAGTTCCTATCTTGTCTTGTTACCTAAATTTTTGCCTTTTCCCAGAAAAAATACAGTGTTGGCTCTTTAAAAACTATCAGATAATAAAAGCTGAAATAACACCTCAACAGATCTCATAAACCATGCTCAAACTGGGATGTTAATTAGGCCTTTTTATTATTTCAGCAAATGTTTGTTCCAGTTCTCTTTGTGTGCAATATCATGACACAATGCTTTTCCAAAATATTCTTCTCAGGTTGACTTCTTTTCATCACCGTACGTTAGAAATAGAGCAGCCCCTATTCTCACCATACGATGAATATAGACCAAACTCTATCATCACTGTACGGTGAAAATAGACAAAACACTATTCTCACCGTACGGTGAAAACAGACAAAACACTATTCTCACCGTACGGTGAAAATAGTCACTCCGTAATTTATGTGGCTATTACATTATTTCAGCAAAGGGTTGGAGGAAGGTGATGAAATATAAATATTTTCTGCGACTTAAAAAGATAAACATATTGTGAATTCTAGATATAGAGCACAGGTAAGTACACATAAAAATGAGGAGACATAAGTAGTATATATTATGCTGGATTTGATGTGCTTTTCAGTCCTTTTTAAAATATTTTTCGACGTTTGCTCCGAGACAGTTGGTCAGGTTCGCGTGAAACGTGGCGGGACTTAACTTGGGTGGGCCACTACCAAATCATTCACAGGCTGCCGTGACTTTTGTGTAGGATTTTTTTAATGATTTGTTTTCTTTTTGGGAGGGGGCCAGTTTTCGCAAAATCTTATATTTCCTTCCCCAAACCCGTTTCACCAGCTGCTAGGATATTGCAAAGAAACATTTGTGGTGACCTTAATTTGTTTGTTTGGTGGTGCTGCGATCTTTTTCCATGTTTTACGAATGTTTGTGTGTTGTCACTATTTTGGACTAGTCCAATATCTCATGTAAATTGTTCTGAAACTTGGTGCAAATGTAACCTGGTGGAAGGGCCAAATAAAGTTATTGGTTCAGTGGTGATGTGGCGGATTCCAGATTGGCAAGGGTTTTTGTTTAAACTTGGGTAGTTATAGGTTAATGATATTTCCCACTAATTACTGACCGTTAGCCAGAGTCACTTAAAACTTGGAGAGGGTGTGCCTTTGGCACAGTAGGTCTTTGCTTAGTGTGTTCAAATTACCACTCTATAGTGACTGTTTGGAGTTTTATGATTTTTGGTTCCTTTTTGGTAAAATCTTCTGAAACATAAGGTTTTTCTCTAAAATTCCTTGAGTTGGTGCTTCAAAATTTACATGCGCACATGTAGGTATCCAATACCTGGAAAAGACTCGCTTTCGGTTCAATGTCAATGTCAGGTAAGGACAGTCTCACACAGCCCTTGTATAATTGACTTCTTTTAATACCGGTACCTGTCAGTTAATGCATATATTTTTATTGGTTACCATGTTAGTCAATCGGAATTGCAATAGTGACTGACATTTTCGCCTTTTCCGAAATCGCCAGCCAAATTCACTTCGAACTGGTATTTGTATATTTGCCTTTTTCCCTTAGAAATTCGAGTTTTGGAAAATATATATGATGGATCTGTAAATAGCGCTCGTGCAAGGGGCTTAAATTATTAGGTGGGTTACTACTTAGTGTGTTCAAATGGTTATGCTCCAGCGTTTTTTTTCTATTATTATGACATTCTTCCCCCCCCCCCCTTGGCAAAATGTCTCTAAATACGGAGCCCAATTCTATTCAAAACGCATTGGAGCACTTCGCAGTGCCTCAAACTAGGCTGGGACGTCCAATTGGTTGAATATCAAGGCCAGCTGAGTGATAGGCTTTTAACATAGCCTTCTTCTCATTTTTGTTATAGATTAACCTGTGACTTCTGTGTAGGATGAACTTTCCATTTACAAATGACTGAAGAAGAAGCAAGTTGTATGTAAAGAAAAATTGTTGAGGCCCGTAGATATTTTGAGATATTATTTGTTGGCAGCTTTATAGAATCCGCTGCTTTTGGGGCCTTATGTGACTGTTAAATACATATTCAACTGAAAATCATTAATTTACAGTGTAGGCTTACGATTGTTACATTTCGCATGGATTCACCCAGTCAAGCAAAAAAGTGTTTCATACATATATATGCACAGATTTATTTCGTCTCCTCAATGAGATGTATTTCCAACCGGCTGTAGCAGAAATTGTACGAAGTTTTATATCATATGTATTTAACAAGTTTTCGTTTATGCTGTGTAGCACCAATTTTTGTTAATCACTAAAACGTTGCAGCTCTGAAAGAGGATTCTTGTGCCCTTTTATAAGCAAGTGTTTATATTTGATTTGTCAGATGCTCAGACAAGCATCTGATTGCAAACATATGTTTAATATAGCTTTTACAGAGTTTTGAAGAGCTCATCTATTTTGATGACAAAATATTTACTATAGATTGAATCTTTTATAAGTAATAATATTGATCCCAAAGAAAAACATGCGTGTTGGCACAGTATAGCTCATTAAAAAGCTACCAAATTGCGCATACATGATGCGTTTCTATTGATCACAACAGTCGAAAAGCCTGAAACTCCAACGCAGCATAACAGCAAACATAAAAAAGATAACAAGCAATGCAGCTTCCAATTCTAGCTTCCATATGTATTTTTGGGCCAGCTTTTAGAGAAATAATCCTTTGTTGAATTTTTAATACATTATTGTGCAATAAATCAGAACGTAATTCTACTTGTGTGTCACTTTTATCACTTGTGGTTATCCAACATCATTCACATGCTTGGCTACACTTGTTCATAATCTCAGATACGCACTCGAGATAAAAAGGATATGTAGGCGCAACGTACACACACACACACACATACACACAACGATACATATATATATATTAGCAGCTGTTCGACCACTGCTTACTTTTTAAATGAGCAGATGCTATTTTTCCTCTGTCGGTGTATGGCGTTTCCGGGAAGTGCGATGATGCTAGCGATTGCGATTCTGTTACATGTGCATGAATTATGTGACATAACACAAAATTAAGGGATGGAAAGATAGGAACAAATTATTAAATAATCCTGTATGCTGCAGAAAATATCACATTTTACCTTTTTTGATATGTCTGTATATGGATGCGATTGAGAACAACTTATAATTAAGTATGAACGGGTAATTATAAGAAACTGAACACTACCGTCGGCCATACCGAAAACACGTTCTGAAATTCTGAAAGGCATTGCCATTTAGTATGTTAAATCTATATCACTAATATGCAGTGTAGGTTGACAGTATAGTAAATGTGTATATAGATGCTACAACGAGGAACATCTGAATTTTTCCACGCCTGTTTCCCTCATTTGTAGGGCATAAGCATTTTATGAAAATAGTTTGAGCTCAAGCGTCGAGCGGCAATGTGATTTTCACTCAACAAGGACAAAGCTTATGTTACACGTTGGTGCACAAGTTGTAGTTTTTAATTCTTTGAATATGATAAAGTCGAAATTATCAAAACGAAATACACTACTATTTTTATCATAAACCGGGTAACAATTTTAGGTGGATATCACTATTTATAAAATAAACCCCCAATACTAATTATCGGCATATTTCACCCATATTTTTCTGTCTCTGAGGGTCTGTGCAGTCCATACTGACGCTGCCAGGCACAAGGGAGCAAGCAATGTTGTGATTTATCAAAGTTATAATATAAACACATATGGAAGTATATAATCCTGAGCAGATAGCACTCATGATAAAAATATATATATCTGGAAAAAGGAAACCAACCAGTAACAAGAGGACTATGTGAAAACCCGATCTCATCTGCACTTAGCAGTTAACCCATAAACAGTCAGGTGTTTCAGTCTTGAATAGAGAAAAGCAGGTTTTTCGTGTTTTCGTAAATGAACACACACAGAAAACAAAACCCAAGCGGGCTGAGTGAGCAGCCCTACCTCACCTGAACGTTGCATTAAATCATACTTTGTACCATCCTGGTCTAAGGGTACCCAGATGTGTCTCAATACAATTTTGAAACAATTCGACGAGCAAGAAATGTTGTTGGAAGAGTTCAAAAAATAATAATCGAAAATCAGGACTCATCACCATTTGAAGATGCTTAGCAGAGACCCAAGTGGAGTGCATCCCAACCACGTTTGAAGTGGCTGATGGTTAGGCGACGTTAAATATGCGATGAACCATTGCAATTCCCATTGACGTACAAAATGTATTAAACAAGAATGTGTGTATTAACAAACAATTGGCCGTTTTTACAAACATATCGTATAAATGAGGAACATATTTATGAACAGATTAGGATCGTAATTTTACAAGTCGCGAAAGATCACGGAACTAGAGTACCCATCAGGTGAACACGTACATTTGAACCTTTTACAAGATACATTTCCACCATGTAGCAGAACAATTTGAGCAGCGACCTTGGGAAGACTTCGAAAATAGCGAAAACACGCACAAAAAGCTTGAAAAATACCAAATATCGCTGCACCAACAAAATAGGTCTACGTGTATCCATAAGTGTTCCTAAAATTTTCGAATCAATTTGCCAAGGTGTTTCGGAGATATTCCAAAACATTTTGGCCAAAAATGGAAAAAAAAATCCAAAATCAATTGAGGATGACCATTTGAATAATTCCGGAGACCCATCAAAGGTACCGTCCCATGAAGTTGCAACAGGATACAGCCAACAGTTTTGGCAAGGCAGTCGAAAACGTCATTTCAGGTTGACGGACGAAGGACGGGCGGATGAACGATGGATAAAGACCTGCGACATGAGTGTAGCTCACTGCAGTCAAATGTACAAAAACCACTGGATCACAATCTTTCGAAGCCAATTGACACAGACACACGCAAGATACGTGCCCATAAACTTTGCAGTTGATTCAGTTGAGTGTATATATATACGCGCGCGGCGCGCGCGCGCGCGCGTGTGTGTGTGTGTGTGTGTGTGGTGTGTGTGTGTGTGTGTGTGTGTGTGGCGGAAACTCATTATAATGACACCATTTGTCTCTAAGAAATGTGACAGATAATGAAAATGTCACATAAATGAATTAGTAACAAAGAAAATGAACTTTTTCCATGAAAATTTGCATCATTATGTTGAATATGTTGGATATCTGAGTGTCGTTATAATGATATTTCATTGCACATATAATATTATATATAAGCATCCGTTCAGTCACCGTGCTGACATATATTCTTACTGAACATTACGTAAGTTCTAAAAATCGCGGAAAAACAGGAAATATATTGCTCCCCTCCCGCCTACAGGACAAGTTTGGTAAAAAGCAAGTCAGACCACATTTCTGGCATGTTTGAAGGGAATATAAATTGCGCCGCGGCGTTAGAAGTGGAAACTTGAACTCATGATATATGTATAAACTTAACGGTTTTCCAGAAAGATCCCTGTGCAATTTCACTGTAAAGCATTGGGCTCATCGGTTTTAAAGTATACTCTCTCTCTCTCTCTCTCTCTCTCTCTCTCTCTCTCTCTCTCTCTCTCTCTCTCTCTCTCTCTCTCTCTCTCTCTCTCTCTCTCTCTCTCTCTCTCTCTCTCTCTCTCTCTCTCTCTCTCTCTCTCTCTCTCTCTCCAGTCCAAGAGATCAAAAATCACAAACATGAAGGCATTGGCGGGCGCCCATTTCTAAGTCGTTGCAAAGTCATCACATATGCATGACTGTCAAGTTTGACGTCAATTTGACCAAAATGTTTTGAGTCATGACAATAATACGAAATGTGCATGCAGGCAATTTCCTATTGCTCATTTCAGTCTGGGGCCATGCAGAATTGTATCGATCCGGTCCGTACACCTGTATGACAAAGGGTAATTACTAAGCATTGTTCAGAGCGATGCATTTCCCTACCAAAATTCAGACAACCACACCCTTTAAAGCACACTGGATGCACAAATCATTGAAAGAAAATAACCCCAGACATCTTGTAAAATTTGTTCCATATGCAGGTTTTGAAGGCCCCATAGGGAATAAATTTCAGATCTATACGTCCAATCAAGTTATTAGGGTAAACATTTACAATTCGCTGCTCCATCTGGGGGACACATACTTTATTATAACATATACAATGATGCATTGAAAGTCAAAATCTAAAAACCCATCTTGTAGAATATTTGTCTTCTTGTCTCACAAGAATGGCAGGGCCAAAACCAACAGAGGGCACTTCAAATCAAAGCAGTTATGAAGAAAATCTCGTGACTTGCGGTCGGTCGTGATTTTACCACCAATAACGATCCTTCGTGAGTGGGAAATGGTGATCCACTCTTCCGCCATGCACAATTGTGTTTATTTTATGTTTAATTGGCTATTCATCGCACAGGTGTGTTTTCTATATTATCTACAGTTGGAAGTTGTCAAAAATCATGAAAAATTCCAAAATAAGAATCGAGCAGGATGGTTTCACGAATAAATCTTCACGAAAACAGAGTGGGGACAAAATAATGTACACAAGACATCAGTTGGTGTGTGTGTGTGTGTGTGTGTGTGTGTGTGTGTGTGTGTGTGTGTGTGTGAGTGTGTGTGTGTGTGTGAACAATTTACAAATAGTGTATTTTTATAATGTGATTCCACAAAATTCACATTACAATTTTTTTTTGTATATATGTAAACGATTTAACAGGTAACTTTTGGCCCTAACATGACGAAGGTATGGAGTGCTATGGGTAACTGCAACAATAATTATCATATAATTAATAATAGACAGCAGTGATACCAGTAAGAGAAAAAAAATATTTTTTTCTGTTTATAAATTCAATTAGGAATCACATATACATGATTTTACCTGACGTACCTTTGTATTGTATTTGTGTCTTTTTGTCCAGAACCACTTCCTAGGGGTCATTACCCTATTCCGCAGTCGGAACTCTTTACTCTCCATGGGCTAACCTGTCCCTGTCTAACCTATGTACATTTGGGAGTACTATTGTCCATATTGCACACGTTTCTCTGTAAAATTTTGACAGTGGCTTTATTAGCCCATGCAAATTGAAGAGTCCTCAGCGGGTAACTACCCAGAATATGTTTTAGAGCCTATACCCGTACATGTCTCTCTGAGTAGTGGCTCCTTGTCTAAGCCAAATATTTAGCAAAGACAACCCCCATAATAATAAATAAATATGAACACGGCAAATGACGAATTAGCTGAATACGTGACGTTTTGCTTATAAATGCAGAGCTTCATTATGAAAAAAGAATACCTGACTTACCCCTGAACCAGTATATACCCTTTCTAGCAGGATAGCTTATCCTAGTTAAACCACCTGCCAGTGTATAACTGAAGTAGAAACAAACTGGGCCATTATATTTAGTCACAGTGATAGTAAAACAAACAGTTGCAGCTAGACCACCTGCACAAACCAAGGGAAATACTAACAAGGAATGCAACAATGGACATCCTGCACCAGAAATATAAAACAAACTTCATGATAACACCTACCCCTCAATTGAAAGTCTCCAAACAATTAAGCTCTATTATACTGCCAACCCTGAGTCAATGTTTCAACGTAATGTGTCAGGTTTGTGACATTTGAGAAAATACTGTCGATTTTGAGTAATATTTTAATATTGAGTATTGTGCATTTAGGCATGTCAGAAAAGAATGAAAGTCATTAGCATTTATGCCAAAAACATGTTATCAAAACAATTTTTCTTAACACGATTTTCAGAGCAACTAGGCAAACTTGTGATTGTCGTAGGCTGCTGCTTGCTATTGATAGCCCCATGGGGGTTTAACCTGACAGAAAACATATAAGCCTAAAATGTCTGAAAGTTAATCTTAAAACAGAATGATGCCAAAAAATAAAATTCAGTAGCAAAACAGACGAGTCTAAAAACTGTAAAATTATTGTAGCCAAACTTTCTAATCATCTTTGGATATTAACAGCACAATTATAGGGCAAATCAGAAAAGAATGAGTCATTTATATTTGAGTAGAGAGAATGCAATAAAAATATATTATATATATACAAATATATATATGTTTTATCATACAATCATTTACGCAAGGTTTCGATGGGTTGACAATATATTTTGTTCGAAACTAGGGGTCTGTGACATTCATGATGAATCTGGATCTATTGCATTCAATTGTTCTTGTGTATTTGTGTTTTTTCTCGTATTGTGTTTATGTATATAGGTGTTAAAGGGGTAATATTTGTTAGAAGCTAATGAAGTGCTATCTGTACGGTTTAGATTAGAGTGTCTATAATGCATGGACATTTTGTGGTTTCCTCACCATGGGGGGGGGGGGGCATCTTGCCACTTCCCGCTCTAGAGCCTACTGTTGGTAGTGTCTCACGCTGATGTCCAGTCTTATAGTTGGTATATTCCTTTCTGTACATGTACAACACACACACAAAATGCTTATATTCCACATGAATGAAACTTACTTGTCAAAGAGTCTCCCGGCTAACAAAATTAGCCAAGAAAACAGAAAGCCTGCATGTAATACAAACATGATTGAGTATTTCACAAACCAGATGCCCGGTGCCCACTGCCATAGTCAGAAATCCCACAGGGTGCAACCAATTGGCGGGTGTTAAAAACCACAAACATGTGTCCGTGTGTATCACATATCTGTTGATAAGGAGCACTTGGAATAGCCAGGCAGTTCAAATTGCAACTGTTGGAATGATTTTTCAACAGCAGGATAGTGAATGGAATTAAATATACTTTGCTATAGATTTGAGTCTGAGGGTTCCAGGTCCGTTCATGTAAGATGGTACCTCAAAATTGTTTCCATTGGAGATACAGTTTCAATTATTATATGAACATATCGGCAACATGCAGGTCCATCACCCTTTTATACTCCCCCTGCCCATTAAAAAGTCATACGGGTTGCCAGTATTCGCCTACCCCCCCCCCCCACCTTCCCCCATGCATTATTTAGTCGTGAAGTAAGACAAAGTTTACTTACTTCGAAGTCTCCCAAACTTTCGTCAAAAATACAGTTCATATCAGAGTATGACACTGTAAACTGGGTTAAACTCAACTCTCAAAAACTTAATAGACACGGCATTGTGTTCCTTTCCACAGAAGGCATTGACCGCTAATCGTAGATTTTGATTTACTGCTTTGAAGTGCGAACAGTTTCACAAGTTGTTTGAATGTTGAATATTTCTTACCTTCTGGTAAAAATATGTATGTGGAAGGTGGTAAAATGACATGATCAAGAGGCCTTGAAATGTATACTTCAGTATACTTTTTTCATACTGGTTTCAACATGATTAAACATTGTAGAATTCTTCTTTTGAGCTTTTCAAAGTCAACCTGGGGTACAAGTTAAATACTTTCTTTTCTGTTTTCTTATGACAATCAATCTTATAAGATAAATTATTTTCCCATATGGGAAACCATTGGTTGCTGTACCTTTCCTGGTACACCAGTTATGTACCTTATACAGTGAACCTTCTGGCATTACACAGTAAAGTTAATTGCCAAACAGTGACGTAAGAGTGACAGGAGGGAACTGAATGGTGTCTGTAAAATGAAAAGCTCTTCTATTCCATCCGGAATGAGACATCAACAAGATGTTTAGCAATCTTAACTTTGGCGTATTGAATCCTTTGTAATATGTTTCGAAATGCGTAAAATAATGGATAAGGTATCATGATAAGGACTAATGTTTGTGCTGTGAAATGATTTACTGATACAGTGGCGATGCTATATAACTTTGCATGCAGCGAAATACACTAAATGAAACAAGCCGTTTTACTGCGTAACCAGTATTTGTCACACTTATCCATACAAAAAGCTAGTATTTCAATACCACTGCAATTCGATTTGAATGTAAATAAAGTCAATCACTTATGCTTCAGAAAAACATAGTCAAAATAATTACTTTTTCTATAATGTGAAATTTCATGATGATATATTCTACCATAAGGATCTCTATGTATGTAACCACCTTTTAAATGTTCATAGCAGGCGCAGGCAGCTTTGGTAACATCCAATTGCGCACATACATGTACGTGTATGTGTGTGAATGAGATTCACCAGAACATACATGTATGTGTGCTGATGTGAATTACCAGAACGTCACATGTACATATTTTGCATTAAATGGAGTTTGTTGTTGTCCAGAGTTAAAGGGCAATGTGTCATAGTGGTCTAAAATAATTCAATATGATATGTGTTTAATGTTTGATAGATCTGCACGGAATTTAGTGGGGTTGTGCAGGAGGTCTAAACCATAGTTGCATGTGATACTAGTGGCGTCACCTATAATCTGACCGAAATTATCACCAAAATGTGTTGAAAGGTATACAATTGCATATTTTGGAAAGTTATTATATGTTATATAACTTTATAAGATCAGTGATCTTTACCGCTTTTTATTAGGTCTCCACACCTGTAAATGATGGGGCATAACTGGGACATCAATGCCAAGAGAGATGAGAGATCGAAATTGCCCTTGACTACAATGCACTTAAAACGCTACGTGATGATAGACTTTTTTGGGTCATCTATACCCAATGACTGTGTGACCAAGACTATGTATGAAGGTCATTAAGCACATAGAAAAAGACATTTAATTCAATATCTTGGTAAAGAATAGAGCAAATGATGCCAAATGTACCACAAATTTGTACCATGTTGAAGTTTGATCTTGCATATTATGGACAACCTTGATTAACTTTTCAGTGTCATGGAGGGATTGTATTTCAGTTTCAAGAAATGATTTTGGTGATAGTCGTCAGCAAAGCGTTAGGCCCATTGGTTGCTTACATAAGGCATACATAACCATCCTGATTAGCGAAATATAATGACTTGTCTGGGGATTATTGGCACAGAAACAGGTCTTGTGTTGGTTCCCTGTGCTGATGATCTGATTTTATAAAAGGGCTAATAAAGCCTGACACCTCATCTATATTTGAAATATTATGACTATGATTTGATTTGTTCCTTATAAAAAATATTAATCCACAAAATTATTTAGAGTTGTGCAGTTTTTCAGTGAGTAGTATATTATAGGACTTTGCTCTTTGATTATAGGACTTGATAATGTTACAGATTTGGGTTTGTCAAGTTTCTCTTAATATTAAATAGATTTAGACACGATTTTGTTGCCCCATATGATTTCAAATATACTATATGTGGTGAAAACTACAACTTCTGTCAAAATACACAACCCAATAATGTATTACTAAGTAACTCAACTAGCTTGTGAGTCTATTCTGTGGTGCAGCATGTGTCCCTCTTCAATCAACATCGTATTTATCTTCCCAGACAACCAGTTGTGAAATCTTTTTAAAGATTTAACTGGACATACATTAAAAATATATCCAAACAATTGTTAAGGACCTTAACAAAATGCCAAGATTGCTTGTGCAATGACTCTTTTTATAGCCAATAAGTAAACCAGGGTATAACATGCGGTAAGTGGAATAAAGGAAGTAGGCAACACAAGTTCACGTGCACTACAACACCATCTACTTTACGTGTCGCTTTCGATCTGCCAAGACCAACCAAAGGCCTTGAGATGTCTTTCAAAGCAGGACAAAAACAAAACTGTAGCGCTTCACATCATTATTGCATTGGGTAGTTTTATGTATGTGTAATGTGTGGGGTACATATGTGCATGATGAGGTTTTTGCACCATCTGCATAGCCGGCTTGCTGAATTTAATTGTTTAGTGCCTTTTTATAATACCTTGAAGTTTGGAATTACAAACCCATAGTTTGGCACTTGGTAGGAAGGTTCCCTGAGTCAGTTTTACAGTAGTTGTCTAAGGAGTATCAGTGTTAAGATTCTTGATTGTGTATCATTGTTTACACAGTTTCAATATGTGTCATTGCTATCATTCTTGATTGTATGTTGTTTACAAACAAAACAACAGATACTATTTTACATGTGGAAGGTATAATTACGAAAATATACAGTACATTCCTGACTGATGCGTATATGCACACGGGTTCTTAAGTCTACAGGGACTGGAACTGACCATTGGGTATAGGGTTGAATGTGAGGTTCCTATCCCAGATACTAACTCATAACTTTTGCCTCCTGATGCTGCCATGTGAGTAGGAGACAGGTTACAATGAAAGGAGACCTTTCTGTAAAAAGAGGAGAAATTACTTGACTGCCACAGCGATTGGGCAGCATGTGTGCTGTACCTGCCGTTACATGTACAAGTAGGCATCCTTTCAAAGGGCATTGTTTCACAAAGCTAGTGGGTCAGTGGTGACTTCTAAGTGCCAACAAGGTGTCCAATCAAAGTGAGGCTGGATACCCTTCTTATACAGGCTGTGTGGAGTGGAGGAATTACGATTGTAACGGTTTTTTCTCTTGTCCAGACACATTCCCACTACCTCGAGGGAAAATAAATATTAATCTATAAGAAAACATTGGTTCGTATTTATGAGGTACACATAAATATTATAATGGGTAGTATAATGACTTAAATGCACCAGTTTAATTTTGTTTATTTGCATTTCTGCCCAAACCCTTTCAACAGATGCTCTTCCTTAAGACCACATGCCAATAATGTTGTAGCCAAAACAAACATAGCCGAAGTCCCATAATTTTGCATTTGATCATGTGGGCAACCTTGTATTAATTTCAAAAAACATTGTTCCTGATTTGGGGTGGGCAATATATCATCATGTTTTTGAGTCTTCGTCTAAGCAGGGTCAGGGTCCTTTGTGTGGGTAAGGTGGCAACACACAAGGATTTTCTTGACGTAATTGTGAATATTGATCAACTACTTTAACTAGGATTTTTAACAGTAGATGGGTAAAATCAGCCTTGTACCAAATAGTTAATAAATAATTAGTCCAAGTCTAAAACCGTCCAATTATTGACAAGTCTATCAACATGAACACCACCAGACACAACAGCAAGACCCAAGTAGCCATCAGGCAATGCATTATGAATAGAACCTCTAAAGAGGATACGATGCCATATTAACAACATAGAAATAATGACCCACATGAAAAATAGAAGTTGACAACAGTTGCAACAATGTTAGAGAAGCCACAACAAAAATGCAAGTATCCAAGAACTATCCATGCCCAAAAACCTTCAGTCATCAAACAAGCCTGGTCAAAATCCAGTTGTTCAAGGTATGTATACCAACTAGTCTATGATATTTTTATTTATTAGTCAACCAGTACGAAATGTAGTGTGAGGGAAAACATCTCTCTCCTGACCTAAGACAGTTATCAACAAAAGTTAGTAGTAATTTATTTGTAAGATTACATATGCATTTTAAAAAGGGGACATAGTCTTTATATGATAGCATGAAAACTATGCTACACTGAAGCTGGTTTTGCACCTACTGATGCTTCATTATATGGCCCAGAAAGAGAATAAACATCTTGACCTTGACACGTAACTTACGTTTTGAAATAATTACTGTATAACTGTTCAGCCTAGAATTTTAATGTTGCATTTGGTGATGGGTCTCCATGTGGGCTATGTTTGCATTCCTTTCAGCTACATTGACCTAATCCATACTATCCTGAGCTCACTTTTTATTTCTATATTAAAGATAGAGAACTGTTTGACCTAGGTCTTGAATATCTCAGTGTATGATGGTGTCATGTTGAAGTAATGTTACATTTGCTCAGTAGACATAGGTTTATTGAAAGATCACAGTGCAACTTTGCAAAATGTAATTCGGGCATCTATTTTGCACTTTATGGTGAGGTTTGAGCAATAACACTGACCACTTGTGATGGCTTCTTTTTTCATAGAATTATGTTTTGGAATCTATTATTATAGGTATGTCTGGTAATATGAACTGTTTCTTTTAATGTCGTCTAGTTCAGTGCTTGAATTTGACATCGGTGTTTGCATGATTGGCTTTGGGTCAAAAGGGTATGGATTGCAAGTAATTGCCCTTGGATACAATATAGATTGCTGAATATTTTGAAAAAGGTGCATTCTTTCTGTGGTTGTCACATGTATCATGAAAGACCAATTCACTGTGCTACTTGTTTTGGTGCCTGTCCGGCACGTTTCACCACTGTGCTACACCTTTGTATTATTATTCCGCGCTTTTTAATTTAAGTGGTGCACATACCTTGTGCCATTATTGGGTTGGTTTTTTACCCTTATGCTGCACCTCTTAATGACTGCACCTGCAAGGTGGCTACTGTGTAATTGTCGACAAGTCAAATGGTTGTTCAAAAATATCAATCAATACTCTGTAACACAACATCGTGCTGAAACTATATGTCTAAATCACTAAAAGAGATGTATAGATGAAATGATGTGTGTGCACGAATGTCCTTTCGTGAATTTGCGTCGACAGTGAATATTATTAATATAGCAGTCTGTATGCGTGATACCTGTATTCGTTGAGCACTT